>JAOVVI020019682.1:0-10055 GCA_028571085.2 Nepenthes alata | reverse complement strand
TCAACAATATCAACTTCGGCTTTTCATTTCTTTGAACCCAAAATCTACTCCGTCCTTACATTGCCCACACCGCACTCTGACCTTACAGGACTGGACTTCATTTTCATTACAGAAATCCGAACATCTTTTTTTTACCAAGGAATATTCCGTACTTCTTTTTTAGCAAGGAATTCTAGAGTTCTTTTTACCAAGGGAAATCCGGACCTCTTTTCACCAACGAAATCCGGAGTTCTTATTACTAAGGAAAATCCAAACTTCTTTTTCCCCAACGAAATTCCGGACTTCTTTTCTCCAACGAAATCCGGACTTCTTTTCTTCAAGGAAAATTCGGACTGCTTTTCACCAAGGGATATTCAGACTTCTTTTTACCAAGCAAATTCAGACTTCTTTTCACCAAGGAAAATCTGGACTGCTTTTCACCCAGGGAAATCCGGACTTCATTTTACCAAGCAAATCTGGACTTCTTTTTACCAAGAGAAATCCGGACTGCTTTTTACCAAGGGAAATCCGGACTTCATTTTACCAAGGAAATCCGGACTTCTTTACACCAAGAGAAATCCGGACTGCTTTTAACCAAGGGAAATCCGGACTTCATTTTACCAAGCAAATTCGGGCTTCTTTTCACCTAGAGAAATTCGAACTGCTTTTTACCAAGTGAAATTCGGACTTCATTTTACCAAGCAAATCCGGACTTCTTTTCAAAAAGAGAAATCCGGACTGCTTTTTACCAAATTTGGCCGAACTTGATTCCATCTTAAGCCGATGTACTTTTCTTATTTCATTTTTCGGTCAACTTGCGTTGACCGGACTTGATGATTGAAAATTTTTCTTGTTTTAAAATTTGGGTCGTTACAGGTTTTACTTTCTAGTAAGTATGGATGTTATTTTTGGGGTAACCATTGGATTTTATTGATGTACTCAGATTGTTTTATTTCTCCTGGGTGTTTGTGAGGAGTTGAAATTTTATTGTGGATGTTTATTTCTAAGATATTTTTATTCATGATGGGTGCTTATGATGATTATTTGATTTGAGTGTTGTTCAAGTTGGGTCAAATAATTTGTATTTAAGTCGCCATAGTTATAACATTAAAGAAATAAGTTTCTATGAAAAAACTCTTGAAGATTCAGAAATTGGAAATATTCAAGGAATATTAAGATTTGCTAACTGGTAGGTGCACTTAGAATATATTTGGTTATTTTAGGAAACGGAATTTATGATACATTTTTGAACTTTGGATAGGTGGGTATTCTTTATCGAGAGTATAGGGATAAGTTATAAAATTAGAATAGACAAGTTGTTAAGTCTCTTTTGTTTTTGTAGGATGTCAGAGTAACTGGAGATGAATGCTAAAGATTCATTCGGTGCTCCTGATGGCACCCATGTTGAAATGGCCAAAATTTTGGGAGCATTGCAACTGGCATCTTAGCTCATAGATTAGGTCATTAGCGCTTTGAGCTGTGGACATCAAGTGACGAGTGCCCCAACTTCTACTGTTTATACACTCGGGATAAGAGGAAAAGCATAACCAACCACTACAGGCTTTAGGATTGAACCATCGTAGTTCGCACCTAACAAGTGACATAAGACTAGTGCGTTCAATGATTTGTGACATTGCTTCTAATGTAAGAAGAAAGGCCACATAACCAAAGATTGCAAAGCACTGTCACTTACAGCTACTTCAGTAGCATCTTTGGTGGGCCAGCAGGGCCCTAAGCTGTATTTTAATTGTGGCAAACTAGGACATTTCCCAAGCATTGTTGTATGCTGAGGAAGGAAGTCTTAGCTCAAATTGATCTGCATTAGTTACACTGTAACGACCTAGGTTCTAAAATATAGTAATTCAAAGTCATTAAATTAATATAATTAAGTTTAGGATAAATGAATTAAGGAAACATGAGGAGAAAATTTATTTCGAAAGCGAAAACTAGCTCCAGGGCCTCTGCGCCCGAGGCGTTACCCGGGCGCATTTAACAGAATGCGTGCACAAGAAGCACGCTCGAGGCGCCACCCAGGCGCGAAAAACAGAATCGACCCCCTGAGGGGCGCTCGACGAGCGCTTGAGCGCGATCTAAAAACTCTCACCGACTTCGAGATTTGTTTATAAAAGGGAGATAGAGAAATAAAAAAGGGGGAGGCAACACAGAACAGCAGGAGAAGAGGAAAGGATGGAGAGGGGGAAAAGAGGAAAGAAAAGGGATTTTAAACTATTTTCAATCCGATCAGAGTAAGAAAAATAATAAATCAGGCAGAGGCAAGTGTACATTGGACATTATTTTCCTTTTTTATCGCTTTTGAATATTTCTATTTTGCCATTTATGCTTTGAATCACTTGTTCTCTAAGATTTGTTAAGAGAAATGTATGAATCTCATGACTTTTGGTTTAAACTTCATGTTTATTTATATATATTATGATTTATAACTCTGATTTTGTAATTTAGCTTACGTTTTGTATTCAATTTATGTCCAGATGATTCACATCAAACCCTGGAACGAAATTTTGAAAATTTATGTTTGGAAACTTGAAATTTTGAGATTTAAATATCAATTGGTGCTTTGTTATGTTTATTTGACGTTTTGTATCTGGAAACTTTGCATGGGACCGTGTTATCAAATTATGGAGGCCCTATGAAATTATCTGAAAGATTGATTGTATGAATTTGGACTTGGCCTTGAGATGTGATGAATTTTGACTATGAAATTATGAGCAAATGCATTACGTTAAATTGGTAAGAAAATTAGACCTATAACTGTCATTCAGTTAGATAATGTTCTCTGACATACCTTAGAATTTTATGATGATAATCAAGGATAACTCCATCCATAGAGTGATACGTGATCCGCCTCTTCTTGGGACGTAATCAGAGGGTAGAGACTATCAAGCCTTTGAACCATGAGTGAAATGAAATGAAAATAAATGTTATCAAACCTTTGGCCTTTGGTTGTGTGGATTAAGTACAATTTATTCTCGATTATTTGCCCCATCGGCTAGTAGGGAAGACTAGTTGGGTCCTTGAAATAACAAACTAAAATTTTAAAGAACAAGTGAGATTTGAAACTGATTTACGAACTTCCGATACATGTTTTATGCTTTCTTCCCATTTCCATGGCCGTCTCTGTTCTTCAGATATTCCCATAATTTCTACTTTGTTGTACTTATGTTCTATATGAAAATATTTTACTTGTATGTTTTAAGGTATCTTGTTGGGTTTCGGCTCACTCTTGCTATATTTTTCACCTTTCAGATGAGACTGTAAAAATGATTCTGAACGAGAAAGAATAGATAAAGCCTAAGGAAGAAAATTTTTGGAGCATCAAGATCTGTTAAAGACATTGGGAGTTTTGAAAGTTTAAATATAAATAACTAACTCATGGATGAAATTTGTATATTTATGGTCTTAACATGTTTGTTGGAACAGTATTTATGCTTCCGTAGGTTTATATTATGGCTATAGTTCTATTTCTGCTATCTGATTTTTTTATTTATACAGGTCCTATACGGTATCTCTTGTCTGAATTTGATACAATGATGGGAATGTTGACTTAGAGCCATAGTTGTATATATATGGTGTTTGTTGATCATGTGATGTGTTGCAGATGTGCAGTAAATTTAATTTTGAGGATTGTCTAATATATGTCTTGCGCATGTTGTGTTTATTTAAGCTGTTTGTATGGTTTTAGACCGTTTTTAGAGGAAGCTCTGTCTAATTTTTTGCAGAATTAAATCCATAAAATATGGGACAGTAGTTAGCATAATATTAATGAAAGGTCCTTTAAAGATAATAACCTGTTCCGTTACAAATGGTATAAGAGAAAGGAGATGCTTTAGGATTGATTTCAATCGCATGCAGAAACTTAGGATCGATTAGGACTGATCGAATAAGTAGACAAAGATTTAGAATGGATAAGTTAGGTTTTGAAATCCTAGGCATTTTAGTTTGTATAAGTTGGAAATTGACTTGAGTCAGGACTTAGTAATTAAGTTGATTGATATTTATCCCAAGGCTAGGCTAATCGGTTTTTTTTATGGTAAGTAATTTTTATAAATGAAAAGGAAAAGTATAAAATTAGTGTTTTATCTCCAAGTGATTTAGCGACTTAAATTTAGAACAAAAATACAGGGGTAACCCCCAAGAATTGTGAAACATATCATGAAATAAGATAAAGATAAATCGAAAAATATTACATCTGCCAAAGCCTTCTATCAAGCAAGTCAAAACAGCAGGTCCAAATTCAATTTGAAAAAACCCCAACCTGACGATGTGCCGGAGTAATCGGCCAAAAAGAGATCCCTATGCATCTCGGGCATTTGCATCGCAGTCGTTTGCATCTCAAAAATTTACCGCTCGGTCGAAAGCAAATATCTCCAAACTGCCGTAATACATGATCAAAGCTGTAGTCACATGCACACCTCGTCACATGCACACCTCATCTCGGCCATACTTACCTCGGTCAGAATAAGAAAACAACTCGGATACCTCTGCCAAAGCAGATATCTCGCCCGTCATTTTGTAGACATCCCAACCAAAACAGATATCTCGGCCAAATACAACTCAAAAAAAGGAGCCGCGGTCATTTGCACACCTCATCCCAGGCTAAAAGTGGCAAAAGCACACCTCAGGCAGAATGCATCATACATCAGCAAACTCAAGAATTCTGCAGTATATACAACAGCAAAATTCATGGAGCAAGCTAAATATTAGCGAGATACATTCCCATGGCAACATCCATACTAGATTCGCCGGCTCATTGCAGACATCACGACAAAAACCAGAAGGCTCAAATTATCCTTCCTAGCTCTCTGCATAGATCTCGGTCAAAAGCATCTCGTCCCATTGCATATACCAGAATAGCTCAGCAAAGAACATCCCACAACACACACTGCAGCAACCAACAGAAACAATCTCGGTCATAAAGCAAAAGGAGAACATTTCTTTTTACGCCTCTTTGGCTTTTTAAGGAGAGATTGAGTGTGAGGTCCTCCGCATCTAGTAGAGGATGACATGCCGTCAGCTCGGAGGGGTGAAGGAGTATTAGGTCTGAACCTTATTGGATCATTCCTGACCGAGACCCCAGGTACCTCAGCTTGATTTTTCTCTAGAATAGAGCCACCGAGATGGGATTGCCATGACCATGGGAAATAAGAAACCTCATGGACTCTTGCTCTAGATTCTTTGAACTTCTTTCGAATCTTTTCAATGTTCCTAATCAGCTTGCCAATGGAGCAGGATCCTTGGTCTCCTACTTGATGATCATCGTCCACACCACGGTAGGAAGAACCAATCTGAGCTTGGTTAAGCTGCGCTAGCAAACCAAGGTGCTCCACACCTACCTTTACAACATTCAGGGGTAGGACTACATTATCCATAACACCATGATCAACAACATCTGCGGAATTCTCAATAACCACCACACCCTCCTTGGGTTCTTCATTGGCATGCTAATCATCCTGTGAAGACAATAAACTGGCAGGGAGAACGTGGGAAGATTTATCCTTTGACACAACATCAATCCCCAACATCTGCGTATGATCTACCTTGCCAGGTTGCAGTGCCAAAACCCCCAGGTTTGATGGTGGATGCTGCTTGGGTGTCAGAACCATAGGAGCCACAACAACAGACACTTTAGTGTCAGATGTCCTCCCCCTTTGGTTAGCATCCAAAGCAAGGATATCTGACCCGACCAACAGGCACAGTGCATCATCTCCTAGCCTAGCCTAGATAAATCGGGTCTCATCTAGGCTAATCAGTTTGGGTTCTAGGTTCAGGTTAATTTGTTCTAAGACTAAGGTAAGATAGGGATAGATAGGATTAAATGAAATGATGACCTTAGAATTTTTGTTGGAATGCGTTGATTAATTTTAGCCCTCCCTTTAACCTAATATCTTGAGGTTTAATAATCGTACAATGTTATTGGTTATAGGCTATAAATGGCAAGCAGAAGTGGTAGAAGAAATGATTGTGGAAGTACAAGTATACCCTCGAACTGAGAAACTGATTATATAAACTTGTTGTCGAGACTGACGAATATTATCGAATTGATGGAGCAGCGTCACATGGATTTGGTCCCGCACCCGAGCCAATTCCAGTAAATTTGCCCTCGACAACTTATGATAAGTTTACGGAGGAGAGAACATCTGAATTTTTGGGTAAGCTAGATCTGGTGAAAGCAGATATTTGGCTTAGGAGGATGATAAGATCTTTGCGGTGATTCAATACTCTGATCAAGAAAAGGTTACTTTTACGGTATATAAATTAGAAAGTGAAGCTGATAGCTGGTAGGCTATGAAAAAGAGGGCGTTAGGTGTGCCTGATGATGAGATTATTTGGGAAATGTTTGAAGAGGTTTTTATAGAAAAGTATTTTCCTTCCAGTCTTCAGGATTAGGAGTAAGAATTTATGCGGTTTAGGTGGGGGAATCAAATTGTAGCAGAATATGATGCAAAGTTCACCGTATTATCCAAGTATGCCTCGTATATTGTTGGACATGAATTGAGAGAGGACAAGAAGTTTCAGCAGGGACGAAGGGACAAAATTAGGAAGCAATTGGTGACTCAGAAGCTCCAAACGTATGCGGATATTTTGGATCAAGCCCTAATATTTGAGAGATAGTTGGAAACTCAAAGGTTCTTTGCTAAGAGGGTGGCTAGTCGAATAAGTTACAGTACAGGATGAAATATAGAACCCTCAGGGCCGCTAAGATGGCAAAGACGACAGATATAAGGAAGAGCGTTACTGAAGTTCTATTGGTGACTAGCTCTCAGGCACCATCTGTTGATTGTGTTTATTGTGGGAAAAAGCATATAGAGAAGCCTTGTTATAAAGCAATGATAGCATGTTATAATTGTGGGCAGCAGGGCCACTTGATGAAAGACTATCCACTATCTAAGAGGTCGGAAGCAAAAAAGCCAACTGTTACGGCTAAAGCATTTGCGGTGACGGTACGAGACCTTGAGACACCCTCGAAAGTGGATGGAGGTATTTTCTTATTTATGAAATTTTGATTTCTGTTTTAATTGATTTGGGAGTTATGGATTTTTTTAAAAAAAATTTATAATTTGCATGATATGTCCCCATCACCTTGAGAATTCTAGAATTGTTCAATAATTGTATCTATGTGTTCTTTTGTAGATTTTGTAGATTGTAAATAACTACTAACCAAATGCCTAATTGAGAAAAGTAATCGGTTGTGTATGGTTGGAAGAAGGGATATTTGATTTATTTGGTCAGTATGGCAGATAAGTGGGATTGTTGATTTGGAGTCAATTTTTGGGTTATGCCGATCCTTTCGGAACTTGAACTGGTGCTTGAGGATATTGGTGTGAATTGTATCGAGAGGATATGATGCCCTGTAATCAGGTTATGAATTCTAAATAAAAGGCAAGTTCAATCGAATCCAGATTAAGCGTTGAGTCTAATTAGTGGTTGGTGGTTGTTAAGGAATCTAGCCATGAAAGTTTTGAGAATATTTTTGAACTTCTGGGAAGTAAAGATTTATTGATGGGCCTAGTAAGTCAACATAGATTGTAGTACTTTTGAACAAGATTAGGGTTTTGTTATTTTGAACAACAATAGATGGCTACCCTCGGATTAAGTAGGGGAGGAGCTTATGATTTAAAATTGTTTCACCCATAGTCGAAATTAGTCGATGAAGTCCTTACCTTGAGAAATTATAGGTGTTGTTTATGAGGATAGATTGTCCCATGATTCTAGAGGTTTGAGGTGATGTATGAAATATGTAATGAGACGTGTTTGAG
The DNA here is from genome assembly GCA_028571085.2 of Nepenthes alata. Taxonomy (NCBI): domain Eukaryota; kingdom Viridiplantae; phylum Streptophyta; class Magnoliopsida; order Caryophyllales; family Nepenthaceae; genus Nepenthes; species Nepenthes alata. Next base: position 2,301 of record JAOVVI020019682.1, on the reverse strand, counting down.
AAAAATTTAGGACTATGTTTCTTGTTCGTGTGTGGATGGTTGTCCTCAGACTGAGTGAAAGAGAAGTCCATAGTTAAAGTTATTCCACCGTAGGTTGGAGTTAGAAATTGAAGTCTCTATTTTGAAAACTTGTAAGTAGTGTCCATAGATATAACTTTTTCCTAATGATTTTAAAGGCCAAAACAGTTATGTCATTAAGGAAACTAAATATTAGTGCTCACAATTAATGTTGGGAAGTCTCCAGGTTTAATATGCCTTTGATGCTCCACACGGACTACTTATTTTTTATTTTGGAAGGAAATTGTATTTGAAACATTAAGGATAATCCTGAAATGAGAAGTCTTCCTGGATGATTTTGGAGATCCACTCCTTGTAATTATGGAGGACACATTAGGAATGAAATAGTTGGCTCATTCTTTTTTTTTGGTAAGTAAGTATTTTGGATTAACGGGAGAAAAATATTACACAGACTATGCATTAATTCCAAGTATTTTGACTTGGAGTTAATGCATAAAATGCTAGGGTATACCCCGAGCAACTGGTACATCAAAATACACTCACAAAAAAATGACATATAACAAAGGGGTCCACCAGGAGGATAACGTTTAACAAAATCGACAAAATATAAAATCAGTCATTTGTTACACACGATCAAACATATGATCAGCTATTCCGAGATCGGCTGAAGAAATTCATCACATCGGATGGCAAACATACCATCCATCGCAGCACAACCCAGCCGGGAGAAGCATGCAAACCATTCAACCATTCATATCAATAGAATTCAGCAACCATACCAGCAGCTGCTTCTTCACCACACATCCAACCCGGCAGCTGCACCCTTGTCTGGGACTTCTAGCACATGCAGCATCAGCACTTCATCGAAATTTTGGAGAAGACTCCAAACAACCAGCAACATCAAGAGGCAGCTTCTATTCCATCAAGCAATCTGTATAGGACGACCGTTGCATCCCTCCTCTTAAACAGCATTAGGCTTCAGCAAACTCACATTGCCCAAGTTTTCCACTGATTGAAATCCTCTTAAACAGCACTGAGATGGCTGTTGCATCTATCCTGACGCCCTCGCATCAGAACATACACCGGCAGGTGCATCACATCCATCCTGGCTCATTCGTATGCCAGTGAGATCCTGAGGTTGCTAAACAATTGGGTTTTGAGAAATTAGGTGATGGCCTAAAGTCATATTGAATTCTTGGGAGATTGATTACAATTGTAGTTTTTAATCTAGCTGTAAATTGAGGATTTGTAAGACCTCACACAGTTGCTAATGGAAATTGGCTGGGAATGTACCAAAGAGGAAGAGCGATATTTCTACCTGCTATGCTCTCGGAACATTCCCCCTGTATTTTTCGGCCTACTAGTGTTTCTCCTAGTAAAATGGGTATGTTTCGTTTTAACAATTTTCTCATCAAGCACCAAAATTTTCAAAATATTGTTAGGGAGGCATGGGTTGATGAGACTCCTGGTAACCCGATGTTTTGGCTTATTTCCAAACTGAAAAAGGTGAAACATGCCTTAAAAATCCTAAATGCTCAAATTGGAAACATTCACAAGGAGGTGGTTAAATCCCGCCAGGCTCTCGAGGAGATCCATGCCGGATATCCTACTCTCATGGCTTCAAGTTATGAGGAACAAGCTTGTCGGGAGGCTTATTCCTGAGTTTTAGCCAAGGAAATTGATCTCATTCAGCAAAAAGCTAAAGTCAAGTGGATCAAGAATGGTGATCAATGCACCAAGTTTTTTTTTGGACCGTAAATGAAAATGGCAACAGGAACAGGATATCCTCCTTACTTCATGAAAATGGCACCCCTACTTCAGGGAGTGAGGATGTTCAAAAGCTTATCGTTGATTACTTCAAAAGGGTATTAGGATCAGGGTGAACACAGGGAATGGCTGATCTTAACAGGATTCAGCCGTACATACTTAGAACCATTCCGCACTCCTTAAATGACGCCCTCACGGCCTTGGTCAGTGAAGAGGAGATCGAGGAGGCCATATTCTCAATCGGGAAATTTTGTTCCCATGGGCCTGATGGGTTCTCTTCAAAGTTCTTCAAAGATGCCTGGGATATAGTTGGTACTGATGTGACAGGGGCTATTTGTGATTTCTTTCAACACTGAAAGCTTATCAAATAGATCAACACTACCATTATCAGTCTTATCACAAAGATTCAGAACCCATGACTGGTGACTCACTACAGGTTTATCTCCTGCTGCAATGTCATTTACAAAGCTATATCAAAGATCATTGCTAATCGGATTAGGATGACCCTTCCTCACT
>JAOVVI020019680.1:0-10055 GCA_028571085.2 Nepenthes alata | reverse complement strand
TGCACTCCGGATATAATAATGCACTCCGGATAAAGAAGCAAAGCCACTCCGTCCAAGGAGAACATAAAACACTCCGTTCATCAAGAACACCGCATTCATCAATTTTTTTTGGTAAGAACGCAGCAGGAGCATACCAATCAGTGCTACACTGAAAGTCGACAATTGTAAAGGTTTTCACCGCATCATAAGGATCAAAGACATCCAAAAACGATCATGGCCTTTTCTGCAGTACCAACGCCAAATAGCCCCAAACTAGAGTTGCACGAGCATCCCCCAAACCGTCCAACAGGTAGGAACAAACAGGCAGGGGAACAACAAAGGCAGCAATAGAGGACATTCAAACGCTCCCGATCCAAATGCCAGCGCGACAACCAGAAAGGGCTTCGATGCAGCACACCAGCACAGAACACAGCATTACCAACAGCAAAAACATCCTGCAGGGCAAGGCCAATTTCCAACAACAGCCAATAATAAACCAGAGGAGCAAATAGCAGGGAGCTGCCCCAGCATTCAGCAGAACAGAGGAAAGCTCCTCAAAGCAGCAACCCACTGATAGCCACAAACTGAAGGGGTGCCACCTTACCCAAAAGATCCCTTGCAAAAAGTCCCAAGCTAGAGTGCACGAGAACCCCCCAAACCGTCCAACTGGAAGGGCCCAAAGACAGAGGATCATCGAGCCAGCAGCACAGGACCCTTCTTAAATAGCAGATCAGGGAACACCGCATCAGAAGGAGCACCAGCGACCAAACCAGGCCTCTTCCAGCTCTTTAGCAACACAGCCAAGGAATTCCAATCCAGAGCTGCACCGGCCACCCAACCCATCCAACAGTAAGGAACGCACAAGCAGAGGGCTTCACAGCCAGATCAGAGGACATTCGTCAGCGCCAGTTTCATTACCTCCTCTGACCGCATAAAAGGGAACAAATTTTGTTCCACAGATGCAAAGGCACAGGCAAGTGAAGACACCTCAAACAGCAGAACAGTGAACTACAGAAATGAAATGAACCACATCTATGACCCAGAAGAAGCATCATGGCCGATTTAGTCCATTCACAACCACCATATCAATCATTTAGAAGGAAAATGGCAAAATCACAAGCCAAGCCAATACCACCGCATCAGAAGGAACTCCAGCACCAATCAAGGCCAAGGCCAGCCCTTCGGCACCCCATTCGAGAGTACCCAAACCAAAGCTGCACGGCTCCCCCAAAACCATCCAACAGGAAGGAACATCCAGGCGGAGGGCTTCAAAGCCATATCACAGAGAAAACATCAGTGACAGATCCAATGAGCAGCACTAGCATTACCTTTGGACAGCATCTCCCGAACTCAAAGAACACAGCACAGAGAATCCATCTACACCCCAATAGAAGAAACAAGCTGTCCAAGAAAATATCAGACAGCTACCAAAATCGGAGCTTCCATAAGGAAATCAAAAATAGAGACTCTCGGCCCCGGCAGCCAGAGCTTGGAGACCCAGCCAGATCTAGAGGCGAGAAACCCTAATAAATCGAATAAGAAAGCTAAACTTTGGTATTCAAAAGATGGAATTTAAAGAAAAGAAGAGAAACCAAAAAGAGCCCCAGAGAAAAGTAAAACTCCTCTGTGATACAGCTTCTGCAGATCCAGAAGAAACCCCATTCAACTTCCTCATGAGCAGCATCTTCAAACGATGAAGCCACTACGGACAAGGAGACCTAAACAGGGGGGAACCAGGCGGAGCAACCTGGAGACCGGCCATGGCCGGCTTCGGTGCCGCCCGGCAGAGAAGGCAGAAACCCTGGAGCGCCGCGGCAGGAAGGATTTTGAGTTTAAGTCAAATTTGAAACCACATAGAGAACAAAGGACTAGAATAAGCACACGACTAATCAAATATCATAATCTGCATCCTACAACACACATTCACTAGATCACAAGGCCATATCCATCCATGGCATTAATTTATCCATCCTATCCATTGTACCGAAATCATATAAGAGATGCCATCTAGCACCTATACAGAATCCAGAAAACATATAGAGGAAGCAGAACTATAAACCTACGGAAGTAATATTTCCTGTTTCATCACATACATGAAATACATTTCATATACAGGATCCATGTATACAAAATCCATCTACAAAACTAAGCAATTACATTCAAACTATATCTTTTCAAGATTCTCCCAAATAGTTTAGGTCTGCAAAAGTCTTTAGTTAAACTTTACGTTACTCTCTCGTCTGCTACCAGCTCTAAAGTCTCATATGGACGGAAAAATAGTAAACACTGAGCCGAAGCCCAGCAAGGTACCAAAACATGTAGAATATAATCATAAGAACTGTCAAGGAATAGGAACATATACAGAAATTATGAGAAAGCCTGGTTCGATATAAACAGGTTTCGATAATCACAATTTATGCTTTCATGCCAAATATTATTACGTTAGAATAGGAAAACTATGATATTATCAGAAGAACTGAAGTGTTTACGGAAAACAGGAAGAAAGCATAATTCTATTTAAACACTTATCGGAATCCATAAAACAGTTCCAAATCTCATTTGTTCTTCAGACATTCTAGTTCGATAATCTAGGGACCCATCTAGTATACTCTACTAGCCGAGGGACGAATAATCAAGGATTGTGTTCAATCTACACAATCAAAGGCTGATAGTTTGATAGTATATATTTTTATTCGATAGTTCAATGGTTTGATAGTATCCTCGATTACCATAATCGTAACGTTCTAAGGCATGCCGGAGAATTTTACCTAACTCTACGAAAGTTCTAGGTCTAATTTTCTCATTGATTAATTCAGTTAAATGCATTTGCTCAGAATTCCATAACCAAAATTTCATCATATTTCATGGCCAAGTCTAAGTTTCATTCAATTACTCTTTCAGACGATTTCAGAGGTTTCTATAGTTTGATAATTCAGTTCCAAGTAGAGTTTCCAGATACAAATCATTCAATAAATGTTACAGGGCAACAATCAACATTTAAATCATAAAAATTCCAAGTTTCCAACATGATTTTCCAAATTTTCATTCTAGGGTTCCATAGAAAACTTTCGGGCTTAAATCAAACCCCAAACACATGTTTATTCTTGAAATTGATGCCATAATTCTAAATACACATACAAAATCATGCATTTAAACAACAAACCCACAATGTTTTGAGCTAGGGTTTGCACTACACTGTCCAGACATGAAACGGAGGCAAAACGTGAGCCAAATCATGAAATGAAAGTTATCAGTTGCAATATACATACATAAATAAGAAATCTTGTCTGAAAGTCATGAGATGCATGCATTATTCATGTCAAATATCGAAGAGCAAGAGATTCAGACCATAAACGATAACATGGAGATGTATAAAAGTGGTAAAATTGGAAAATGAGGTCCAATATACACTTACCTGAGCACGATCTACCGTTATTTTTACCCGGATTAGAGTTGAACGGTCGGATTCCTCCTCTTCTCTCCCTCCGTTCTCATTCTAGAATGCCGAAACATGCTGAAGAAATCACGCATGGCCCCTTTTATGTCAGTCATAGTGCTCGAGCGCACCTCGAGTGCTTCCTTTTCATAAATTCATGCTTGATGGGGCGCTCAAGTGCCCATCGAGCATCCTCCTCATACCCATATGCCATTCTCGCTTCACCTAGACTGATCCTTGGGTGGTCCCTTGCGCAAAATTGCGCCTCACCGGCTCTCGAGCACACGTTGTGCGCCGGTCCCCCCTTTTTCCGATTTTGCTCCTTTTTATTTTGGTACCAAATTTTCTACTATACTTAAGCCCAAACATGATTTTCGTACACATAATTATTTCATAATCATCATGCTCTAGGATCGGGATCTCACACTGTCACCCACATAAGAAAATTTTGTCCACACAATTTAATAAACCTCGAGTCTTATAATTTTGAGAAAACTTTCTAGCATCTCCAAATCATTCTCGGATTAAGGTAGTTACCTTGGAAAACCTTAAATTCTCCAAATTGTTTTGAATCTTTAGTATTTGATTCGTTATATACTCATCTAAATTCATCAACTCGAAAGTAAACCTAATTCATTAACTATTTTCCGATTTGGTTCTAGACATTAAACAAGTTATAAATCCGACATTTCTATTTGTGATAAGCCTCAAATTTGGAGCATTCCTCTTGAATTTCAAAATTTAGATCTTAATATACATGGACTAATCATCTGATTACTTCTGTTGTGCACTCTGATCAAATCACAAAACTTTTCAATCATCCGATTACCATTTACTATCACGATTTCAACCTAACATCCCAGTTCCTTTATCGAGTTCGGTTAAGATTCCGATATAAATTTTAAATCAAAAGCTAGTATTTAAGACAGGATACTTTACATCCTCTACATTTCGTTAGTATGTCATCATATCGATATTTCCATCAGATACATATTCCATTTTGAACACCTAATTTACGCAATAACCTTGATGAAAACAAATTTTAAGATAGCCATAACACCAAAAATAATCCTCACAGATCCTCAATTCACCATAGAACAAAAGTTCTAACTATAACAATCATCGAAATTTTGATACAATTTTGGATCATTACCTTTAAAATTTTAAGATTTTAACAATTAACAACCTCAAATTTCTAAATTTCGACATTGAGCAATTTTAGATCTTGTTGGCATACCGATAATCCCATTGATTAATCCTAAACACATCCTCCATAATCATAATTCGTGGGTTGTTACGAATCCACAAGGGTTTTTTCATCTCAAAACTTCATAGCCCCAACATTCAGAACATAATTCTACTTTCCAACTCAGGAATGTGATATCCTATTACCCCAAGAAATTAACTTTATCCATAATTTCCTGTCCCGTTTCCTATGAAACACCAAAGGTATATCAAATCTAAAAATATTTAACATCCATTACCGGAACAGATGCTCATTTTCTCTCAAGATATCAAAATTCATCTACATTCTCCTTAGACAAGTCTATCCATTTACAATTTCCAAAGTCAACTTTCATCATAACATAACCATTTTGACCCTTAATTTATTAAACAAGACTATCTCTCAAGGCAATGCTCACAAATATTCAACCCCAGACTTCAAATTGTTGATTCTGGCCAATGGAAAAGCAACTATGACTTGAAATTCCATTCCCACTTAACCTGAAGGTATCGATCCACAAATGATAAAGGAAAACATAATCCTAGGGTTTCGTTAATAATTATCAATCTTAACATTCACCTCTTCTGAATCACACCGAGATCCACCTATCACAACCATTAACTTTTAGGTTCTCAAGACATTAGTTTCTTCTAAAGCATTAACCACAAATCCTCAAAGTGAAACCTCATCACAAGGTCTCAATTTCAGGTGAAGTAACTTTCAAATGATGGACTCCTCCCCCACTTGCTCGTGGGTAATTATTTATTGATGCAAGACAATAAATTTCCAATATTTCTCAGGAGTATTTTCTCCTGTGCTATCCTACCTGACCTATTAGTAAACCCTTACTTTTCAGAAGTTTAAAGGTATCCTACATGCCTCTAAATGTCCTTTAATATGATTATAACAAGGATCAATCTAAATATGACTAAAAGATCTAACCCATATTTTCCACAAAATTCCATCAACGTCCAAAACCCTAATGGCACTATCAAAACTCATTCCTCTTATCTACCGTATTGACCAAGTTAACTGAGTATTTCTTTATACAATCAATACACAACCTATTACTTCCTCAATAATTAACATTCGATTAACAACCACTCACAATCCATAAAATCCACAAAAAAACAAATAAATATAATCATAGATCAAACAAGAATCTTCAAGATAATGGGGGCATACCATGAAATTCATTGAAAAATTTAGAGAATACATAACTCCCAAATCAATTAAAACAAAAATCAAAATTCCACAAGGAAATACCTCTATCCTCCTTCGGGGGTATCTTAGAGTCTTGTATCGTCACTGCAAATTCTCTAGCGGCAATTGCTGACTTTTTTACTTCTAACCTTTTTTGTAACGGCCAATCTTTCACAAGGTGACCCAACTTTTCGCAATTATAGTATGTTCTCATTGCTTTATAACAAGGTTTTCCCGCATGCTTCCTCCGAAATATTCACACTCAGTAGCAGATGCCTGAGTGCTAGTCACCGATAAAACCTCAGTAACACTCTTCCCGACATCTACCGTTCTTGCTTTCTTAGATGGCCAAGATAGTTCCACATTCAATTCCGTACAAATATGCGCCCGGCCAGCAGTCCTCTATGCAAAGAATCTCTCCATCTCCACCTCCTTTTCATAGATAATTTTCCTATCCAGAATATCTGCATAGGTTTGGAATTTGTGGGTCGATAATTGCTTTCTAATATCGACCTGCAGCCCTTGCTGGAATTTCTTTGCTTTCCTTAACTCTTTCTCCATGAAAAGGGCATAAAATGGGACAACTCAGTGAATCATACGTCATATTCAGTCACCGTCATACTTCCCTATCTCAACTGCATAAACTCTTGCTCCTTCTGATCTTGAAGACTGGACAAAAAATATTTTTTTATAAAGGCATCCTCGAACATCTTCCACCTGATCTCATCATCGGGCACACCTAATGCCATCTTTTTCATGCCCCACTAACTATCAGCCTCAACCTCCATCTAATATACTACAAATGTGACCTTCTCCTGATCAGTACACCGAATCACAGCAAATTTTTTTTTCATCCTTTTAAGCTAAATATCCGCTTCTTCTAGAAGAGGCCTACCCAAAATCTCGGTGCTCGCTCCGCTGTAAATCTATCATACGTCGTCGGAGCAGGATTTTTTGAAGCTAGCTTTGGTATAGGGACTGGAGCCATATGTCACTGCTCCATAGATTCGACCACATTAGTCATCCTCTCCAATAGGTCCACATAAGTAGCCTCCCTATCGTGGGGAGTACTAGCACCACCACGATTGTTTCCTCGGTTCCTCCTACAGGCCATCTTAAATCCTATAATCAAATAATCACGGCATTATAACCACAAGAAATCAAGTGAAGGGAAAGGGTTATCAATAGCTTAATGAAATTTAAACCTAGTGAGCGAATTTCTTTTTGAATTTTGAATTCATCTTCTGCGGCTTCTTCGAGCCTTCTCTGCCGGGCGGCGCCGGAGCCGGCCTTGGCCGGTCTCCTGGCTGCTTCCCATGGCCATCCCCGTAGCCGACCCTTATTCCCGTCGGTTCCGGTTCTCTGAACTGTCCACGACGGCACTGAGCCTTCCAAGGGTTTGGTGATGTCTCCCGGTTCGAAACCCTGGTCCTCTCTCTTCCCTTCTCCTCTGCTTTCTTCCTTTGAGGTTCTGGTGCTCTCACTGGATCGTTTCTCTGTCTTCTCTGTTCGCGCTTGTTTGTAGCGTCGGCTGTGGCTGTTCCAGAGAGGAGCTCTGGCTACTCTCTGGGCTTTCTCTCATTTACCATTTTCTTCAAATTTCACATTTTGGTTTCAAATTTCAGTTTTGAAATTTGATTGTTAGGGTTTCTCGCATCTGAACTTAGCTTGGCTTCCATGCTTTGGTTTCTAGCTGTTGAGTTCCCCTGGTTCTCGTTTTCCTGCGGATGTTTCAATCCTTGACTGAGTTGCCATTCTCTGCGTTATTCAGATGGATTTGTTATGGAAGTTGCTGCCTGTAGCTCATATCGACTCTTGCGTTGCATATTGGCTCTACTGCAGACGAAGGTCCTGTGCGCGTGGCTCTGACGCTCTCAGTTGTTGTATTTCCCTCCTGCTGGACGGGTTGGGGGATCCCTGTATAGTTCTGGATTGGGACAATGCCATGGCTGTGTTGTTGAAGAGTTGGGCGTGGCCTGGATTGGATGTAGGTATCCCTATCGATGCGATGGAGCAGCATATCTGCTCGACGGTGCTTTTGTTCTCTCCAGCTGTGTGAATCCTCTGTCTGGCATTATGCTAAATATGGTGATTTGGCCTGTAGCCAATTTGTAGATGCCTCCTTTTGGATGCCTTGTGTTTGGTCACGTCCATTGTTTCAGGGCAAGTTGCTCTTGTTTTCGGAATTGGTTGCCTGTAGTTGCATTTGGCCTTATGCTACTCTTTGGATCTGGCGCAGACGAACGTCTCGTGGTGCTGGCTCTGTTGCTACTATGTCTGTGTTTTCCTACCTGCTGGACGGGAAGGGGGAGCTCGGGTAGCTTGGGCCTGGAACCTCTAGGCTGGGTTGCTGAAGAGTTGGCTGAGGCAAGCTTTCATCTGCTGGTGATCCTCCTGTTGTGGGGAATTGGCTTGGATTGCGCTGTTGGCTTCTTCTTCGTATTGATTTGATTTTCATGCTGCCCGACGTGTAGCATGCCATTTATTCTATGGCGCTGGTTTGCTGATCGTTGTCTGCGTAGCTGCTGGGTGTTTGTTGGCTGCGGTAGTGCAGATGTGCAAGGTTACCTTTGATGAGTTTGCTGGTGCTGACTTGGCCTAGCCTTGTTGGAGCTGCTGGAATGCTGTTATGGTCTCTGTTTTCCTTCTGAAGAAATGGCTATGGAGCTGTAGCTCCTGTACGAAGCTATTGCTTTTGTGTTGCTCGCTAGATTCATCGCTGACATTATTTTGTGCCCGGGTTCTGTAGGCTCTCTGCCTGTGACTTCATTCCTGTTGGAAGGGATGGGGGGAGCCCGTTTTGATATGGACTGGGATTTATAGGCTGGGGTGCTGAAGAGCTGGGAGTGGCGTTGTTTGATCGATGGTGATCCTTCTGATGCGGTACATTGCTTCCTCTTGTTCCAGAAGTGGAACCTTGCATTTTGAGGCCGATTCGCTGGCCGATTTGGGACGGAGACCGATTTGGCTTTGAGCCCGGTTTGGATTTGTTGAGCAGTCTGATTGTGAACTGAGGCGAGTAGGAATGCTGTCTTGGCATGTCAATTGCCAATTTGGAACTCAGGTTGCTGATTGGGTATGAGGCCGGTTTGGCTTCGAGGCCAGTTTGTCGTTGCTGACATGGCATGTCAAATGCTATGTGGTCTTGCGATTCAGTTGCCGATTTTGACTTCCGGCCGGTTAACTCTTCTTTGGTCGATTTCAATGCCGTATTCAATGCCGAGTTATTCTGCCAAATTGTGGCTGATTTCAAGTGCAGACTTGAGGCCGATTTCAATTGCTGATCTCTTTGCAGGTCTTGCCTTACTGACCATTTGCCGAGGTGGATTTGAGGATGACGATTTGGTAATGAGGTCGTTGTGGCTCTGTGGCCGGTTTGCCTCTGCTATTATGGCAGGCCAAATGCTGATTTGGGCTTGAGGCCGGTTTGGCCTTGCTGAGCTGGAAAAGTAGGCTTCAGGAACATTTGATGTTGCTGGCTGTTGGAGTTGTGGTACTGTTGCTCATGGCTGCTATTTGGCTGCTCTGGACAACTAATTGGCTGCTGCGTTGGCCGTTACTTTGGCCGGAGTGGTGAGTGGTCTTTTTGCTGTATTGGTGGAGCGCCGTTACATCCTCGTTGAAGACTTATTTTTCTAAAATGGACAGACTTCATATTTTGCCATTTTTTGTTGAGTGTATTCCCCCTAGGGGGCTTTACTCTTGTTTCATCATTTTGATGTCTTTTGTTGTACTCAGTGGCTCGGGGTATGCCCTAGCTATTATGTTTTACCTCCCTGTTTAAATACTTGGAGATAAAGCATTGATTTTATAAATTTTTTCTGCCATTAATCCAAAATTCTTACTTACCAAAAAAAAAAGTTGGCTTTGGTTTTGTTTGTCTGCTGGAGATTCTACTGATGCAGTGGATTAGGCTTGTTTGTGCCTTTGTCCATCTGCTATTGCGACTGATTTGGGTCTCTTGTCCCCGGATCTAGCTGGTCTCCATGATCTGGCTGTCGGGGCTGAGAATCCCTATTTTTTGGTTTACTTATGGAAGCTTCGGCTTTGGTTGCTGTCCGATTTGTGTAACCTGGACAGCTTGCCTCTTCTGATGGGGTGAAGATGATTCTCTGTGCTGCGTTCTTTGGTTTCGGGAGCTGCTGTCCGTAGCCTCTGTTCTAGTGCTGCTCGTTGGATCTGTCGCTGACATTTGTCCTGTGCTCTGGCTCT
>JAOVVI020019679.1:0-10055 GCA_028571085.2 Nepenthes alata | reverse complement strand
CCATTGGGAGGACATGCCACCGCACCCTGGCCCATATTGCTTGCACCTTCTACTGGCTGCAGATGCACAAGGAGGTCTAAGACTTCATATGCGCAACTCCCAAGTCTGCCAACAAATGAAACCGATTAATATCGCACCTCCAGGCCTTCTCCAGCCTCTTCCAATTCCAGGAAAAATCTGGGAGTCCCTTTTCATGGACTTCATCACACATTTGCCCCTTCACATGGCAAGACAGTCATCTTGGTTGTGGTCAATAAACTCTCCAAATACACCCATTTTTCTGTGTTAGGGGGCCAAAATACTGTAGCCCCTTCGTTAAGGATATTGGTCAGCTGCACGGGGTTCCGGTGGATATTGTCATGGACCGAGACTCCATTTTTATGAGTGCATTTTGGAAAGAACTCTTCCAGTTACAGGGCACCAGATTATCCAATAACAGCTCATACCATCCGCAATCGGATGGGCAAATTGAAGTTGTTAACAGGTATCTCGAAGACTATTTGTGTTATTTTGTGGCTGAATAACTGTCCACTTGGGTTCAATACTTACATTGGCGGAATGAAATTATAATACTTCCTGGCATTCATCCATTAACATGAGTCCGTTCAAAGCCGTGTATGGACGGCAGCCCCCATCGCCGGTCGACTATGTCCAACACAGCCTCTATCGCCGCCATCGATGAGCTATTAACCGCACGTTCCTCAGTCCTGGAAGCTTTTAAAGCCAATCTACAGAGGGCGCAGCACCGGATGAAACAAAAAGGTTGATTCTCATTGAACCGAAAGGGAGTTTCAGATTGGAGATTTGGTCTATGTTCGACTACAACCATATCGACAAACCTCAGTAGCTCACGGGCAGTCTAATAAACTCACCAAGTGATATTATGACCCCTTTCACATTCTAGAAAGAGTCGGACGGCCGCTTATCACTTAGCCTTACCAGAACACCCTAAAATACATAATGCATTTCATATTTCCTTACTCAAGCCTTGTCATGTGGAACAATCGCTGCCGACCTTTAAGCTACTGGTCAAGGCAAGGTGTACTCAACCACTACTACAGCCTTAACAAATCCTTAAGTTCTGATAGATTCTTAACCACAACTAGTGCATCTCTCAAATCCTTGTACAGTGGCAATCACAAACACTAGAGGAGGCAACGTGGGAACCTATTACTGAGTTCGAGTAGGATTTTTCATCTTTTAACATTGAGGATAAGGTTCTTTTCAATGGGAGCGGCAATATTACGAGACTCCTTAATGCCTCCTCCCATGCATCTCAAATCCAGACCCCTGCTTTGTGTAGAAGCACTCGGGTGACCCAAGCCCCTCCGAAATTTCATGATTACGTTTAAACATAAATTCCTCATTTGTTATTTTTCTTCTTTAATTGTTTGGTTGTTATACTGTTAGCATAAAGTCCTTCTGTTAGTATTTATTCCTTCTGTTAGTTTTGGTTGTTTGAGATGCACAGTTATGTAGTACGTGCATCTGGGCCAAGTTGCCCAATTATATATGTAATTACTGGTTACTGTAGATGGTATGAAAAATACTAGCTTCCTCCTCTGTCTACTTCTCTCTCTTTCTCTCGATTTTTCTCGTTTGTTCTACTTCTACACTTCCCAAACTCTTCCTCAATCTCCTCTTTCAGACCTCCCCCTCCCCAAATTCGCAACATCCTTGGCGATCAGCTGTTCTGTAGCTTCTCACGCATCATACTTCAAGGTTATGCTTGGCTTCTTCATATAACCATGTTGACCCACCCAAGCTTGTGTGACATTTTAAATTTCTAAACAATTTAAAATATAAGTTATTAACAGAATCTTATAATGAGGCTTTAAATAATTTTACAAATAAATTTATATATCAGTTAATTATTAATTCTTAAGTTATTAATTCATAAGACTATAAACAAGTTTGTTTAATAGCCTATTCACTAGCTCGTAAAAATTCTAATCCCTCTTCCTAATAGGGCTTCTGAGGTACTCTACGCACATCCCAATTCAAATGCCAGTATTATATGGTTATTTCTGAATGTGATAATTATTTCACGTATAAATTTAAAATAATATAATATTTATTCCACCTCAATAATAATGAAACAAACTTAGTTCCGGCCTTAATTTTATTTTATCAACCAAACCACTCAAATGACTTCATTTTACATAAATTCCAACTCGGAGAAAACTCGCTCGGTTCCAATGAACTTGAAACTCAATGCTCGAACATCAAACACACGTCTGAAAGGCAAACAGAAAAACACAGTAAAGAAACGGCACTATGCCCTTTACCCGGTGAAAGGGAAGGAGAGACCCACAAAAAATCATGTACAAATAATTCCTAGACAAATGAGAAGCAACCGAGATTGCTTTATCATCGGTCTCTTGATCTTCGAGGATTTGAAAGGAGCTGTCTCTCCGGGAAAGCATCTGAAGAACATGCTTAATTACACTACCCCGATGACTTCCGACTCCACCTACTGGATCGAGCTCTTCGCCTCCCGCGCTTTCTCTTGTTATTAGGGGTAATCAACTTAGAGATGGATCGCACTTTAAGTGTTGGCTGCTCGTTGGGCAATGTAGCTCGGTCAGGTGGCTCAGGTTTTGGGTCGGAGAGGCCATGAGCAGCCCCAGTTTGCAATTTACTAGGTGTCAGAGGTTTCCCGGGAGGGACAGGTTCGATTCTGACATCTTCGAGATACTGCAACTCCTGCTTTATGGACCGATTATACACTAGAATCTGACCCTCGACCTGCACATAGAAGTCGAAACCACAATAAATGGATGCACATACATTCCACATATGAAATCCGATTGACATTAATTGTTAAAAAGTATCATGTATTATATTCAATTGAAATGGTAAGATCCACAACCTAAATTTTCATTTTTAAGATCATTTTTCCTGTCTAATAATGATGTAATGTATTACACAGGCCACTAGGAAAAAGTCTGGCATAGCTGCACCGATCAACATATGGCCAACAAATATGGAGGATATGCTTCAGTTGAATAGAAAAAAGGGTGGATCTGCAATGTCCCAGGGGAATTAATTGGCTTATTCGGTTAAAAAATCCTTGTTCTTCGTACAAATTTCCATAGTTTCCAGTTCGCTAAACAATAAAAATGATGAATATCAAGAAATTCATGCACTTACATAGCTTATAGGCAACAAGAGAACATACCTTTTTACATGAAACCTCAACCGGTGGTTGATCACTGCCCTCTATCATTTCAGGAAGAGGGGTCACTTCTCCATGGCTAGAAACCGCACTTTCATGCATAATCTGACCCCCTTCCCTTTTCTCAGATGTGTGTTGAGGGGTCGTATGTAGATCTCCTACTAGAAGTTCTCCTTGATTCACATTAGGCAATTCTAGGTTTGGAGCAGAGCATTGAGCAAGCAAACTCGAGTTATCAAACAAAGAGAATTTCCCAGTATTTTCACATATCATTTTGTCCATTCGGACTCGAAGTCTACAAAGGTGCGACTTTGCTTCCTCAATCAAACGGAGAATTTCTTCAAAGGAATTACCATCCTTGGAGTCAAGAGGTAGCCATTCACCACAATTAACACCCAGCTCATCACCGGTAAAAGTAGTCTTATTTGCTGGTGTCACTGGCAGAAGAAAACCAAAAGAAATGCAAAACTGAATAAAATAAATATAATGTGAAAGAAGTGTACATGAAATGAATTGCAAAAAAGAAAAAAAAGAAAAAAAAAAAGACACTACCAATTCCAAGAGAAATCACAGACAGAAATCTTCCGCAACAAAAGGAAAATGTACCCCCCAAAAAAAGAGAGAGAGACTATAGATATGGTCAAATCATGCACAAAATCTTTTATCAAAAATCTGATGCATGAACCTTCAATTTGTAAAATAACATTAACCCCTGTCCACAGCTCATCAGACTATGATACATGGACGAAGTCAACAACATTTTGCACTTCCAATATCTTAGAAATTCGAGATATTAGTAACGGTAGAAAAAGAAAAATACTAAATTTACGTGAAAAAATTCTAGAGGAAAAAAACCATGGACAAGTGAATAGAAGTTTTACTATCTTCAAAAATAGGGTAATAAGAGGCAGCTACAATTGCGTTCTAAAAGATCACTTGAAACCCTCAAAAGCAAGTCCATATTTAACAAGTCTATATAGCAGGTTGCAAACTATCACTAATCTTCATTTAAAATTCATTTCAAGTGACACTAAAAATTTTCTGGTCTAGTCCTCATAGAAGCCGATTACACAAAACAAATTCGGATCATACATAATAATATCAGAATAGGACTAGATGGCTGAAAGTTGCAACCCCATCAAATCAGTTTGAGGTGCCTTATTTTCCACTCCATCCCTCTAACCATGATCAAATCACAGGTGGTCATTGCTAAATGTCCAAACCTCTAGCACATACCCTATTTTATCTTGTATGGACAAAACTTCTCTGATCCATTTTTTCGGCAATTCAAAAAGCAAAGCAACTAGAAAGCTAGCACAAACCTCCAATGAAAAATGACTTCACCACCTCTAAGCACATGTTCTTGCCTTTTTAAACACGTTTCTAAATCACAAAGGTGCCACCCTTTTCCAACTAACACAATCATGGAAGAAAACCAGGTGATGAAGATTCTCCTAATGTCCTACAAAGTTTCCACATATAGATGCAAACCTCTCTATCCTTGAGAACAAAGAACTTTTGCTATAGGAATACCTACCACCCAAAAGAACACAAAAAAGAGAACGAAAGAAGAAAAAATTTAGGGGTCAACCCAGTAAAGAGCAGCCACTCATATCTGCCAGTTCATCCATAGCAGCTTACGGCCCTTATCACTGCAGCTTTCACATGGTCTGCCAACTCAACCATAGCAACTTACAATACTTGGCACTGCGGCTTTAACAAGGTTATGGGATGATGCTAAATTTCCAGGCTATGCAATATACACCAGCAAAATTCAGTGTTGCTTCACTAGGTGCTTATCATAACATAACACAGCTCTTCTGTCTGTTTTGCCACCGAGGGTACACAAACTAAAGATTGTTATACAAATTTGAATTTGCAGTAAATTGCCTTGACCTTCTGCCTTGTTTTTTGCTTCTGGTACTAATGAACTAAGCTTTGAGCTTCCTTCACAGATGACTAGAAGGACAAAAAAGGGCTTATAGAGCATAATGAACATAGTAAAAGAAACAGAATTTGCAAGATATTACCTCATGAGGAACTCCAATTGGAGCAAGAGCTCCCTCATTTTCTGTGTCCAGTCATGGTTTACATATTGGCATATGTTTCCACATCCACATTAAATTTTTTCTTTAAAAAGAATATTCATGGTATCTGATCTGCTCTCACCTCCCATTTGTTACTAGTCCATTATTTTTGCAATAACAGCTAAGACCAAGACAAACAACCAAACAATTCATCCTCACCACCATATTTTCATTCGATGACAGCAAAATGCTCAGAGTCCCATATGCTACTCTGGGTTGCGGAACATCCTAATCAAATGGTCAGCCACACCAGGTTCCTCTAATAAGTCAAATCTCCTGCAAACATTAGATACATGGCTTCCACTCCTCAGAAAAAAAGCATCAAATTTGATTTCTATTTCCACCGTCAATAACTCTACCATTCAAACAAGGCATAACTTCATCAATCATCCAATTTTTAAGTTATATCCTCCTCACCACCTGCAAATCTTCAAATTTCCAACCACATTCATGAATTATTCACCAGGCTTGTCTCCTCAATCAAAAGCTCATAGCTCATTTGTCAGAAAATAAGCAGCCTTCGCCATTGTAATGTCCACAGGATAGCGCACCTTCAAAGTGAAATAATTTAAAACATTTTCCAATTTTCGGACTGATATAGTGTCAAAAGTACGTCGCTGATCATAACTACGGGAATATTTTTTTGCTGGCAAAAGACACAAAAAGTCAGTGACCCAGACTCCTATACAGCACATTTTAAAAGAAGGAAAGACAGTTTTTCTGAGGGAGCTGCAACTACAATGCGGAATACATAGACATGCATAAAAATTTCAAAATCCCAGAGATCTCACACATGCTGCAGAGAACAGAGGGAACAAAATATGCCATGTGATGGTCAAAACAAAACTTTCTAATATAAATCAATGAGAACTTGTTGGAAAAATCTCAACAGTAAACTCTATGATTCTCTCAGATGGCATTAATACATATTGACATGCCAATTGCAAGAATAATTTGATCACGAGCACTGGTGTAAGCACTCTCCACAACTAGAGGATTGCTAAAACAATTTCAAGTCAAATCCAGCAGCACAATACAATCAATAAGCAGATTGATCAAGAATAGTAGTGGAATCCCATAGGCAGCAAATTATACGAAAGAAACAAATTTATTCTTCTCACCTGAATTGCCACATTCATCATCCATGTAAGCATAATCAACAAAAGACTTCTTATTTACTGCAAAAAAAAATCAATAATCAGTAATTTCCATCAAATTATTTCCCAGATGAATGTGATGATTGGGCAAAAACAACACAAAACCGACGTGTCAACTTGAAGAAGTATACCATAACATGAGAACATGTTATGGTGTGCCATGTATGAGGCTATGTCAACTGCTTCTTCAACTCTTTTCCTTTTCTTCCTCGTCATCACATTTACTCTTTGACCCTGACAAAAAGTTGGCACTGACTTCACATGAAGATTATCTGAAGTAAATCTCTCTAATTCATGTTGCTTTCTCAGACTGCATTCAGCAAGTTCTCTGCCATACTTCAACGCTTGGGATTCTAACTCCCTAATTTTCAGCTCCACCCATTTACACTGCCACATAAGTGGACGTATAAAGTTCCTCCAATGAGTAGTCAGTTTCTTCTTTCTGATCAAGCAAAAGAAAAATGCAAGTCAAACGAAGTATTCTACTACAATAAAATTCTGACTTCAAGAAGGGCAAAAGCTGAAGAATATAAACAGCAGAGACAGAAACAAGCAGCTCATTCTTCAATTAGGATTGTCATTTGAGGCACCAAATTGCCATTGATTGCTTGCTCTTAACCGCATACCAAAGGGAGAAGGGATACTTACAAGTTGGAGCTGAGCAATATTGACAGTCAATACAAGTAAGAATGACTAAATCACATTAGAAGTAGAGGATCAAAGTTTGCTTTTCATGCTCTATTTTGTTTCAGGGTATCCAAGTCAAATCAGGACGGAAGAATATTAAAATTGCAATATCTCACATCCTAGAAGGCAGGAATTTCCATCTAACCTCCTATGGTGACTGCTTCTTTGTAAAATCTAATGTAAATAAAGTACTTCAATTTGAACGTTAACTATTGAATTCTAACACATATGACTTAAAGAGAATTTCCATGCGTACAAATATAAAATCACTAGTGATAAGCATTTGACTGTTCATAATAACAACCAAATATCGCATCTGATTAAGACTCCATTAATAACATGTAACACCAAGTAAAAGAAGCCAGAATTTCTTCAGTTACAAAACAAGAGGGTAAAACAACTTGTCAGTACAGATAATCTATTATATTTATGGAGAAGGAGAGCCAAAGGTGAATTGGGGTGGCTACAGGCTGCCCACTAACCCAGGCAAATGGCTGAAGTACAACCCCCAACAAGTCTTTCCCAACCAGGCCTTGGCCCCGGCCCCGGCCCTAGCTCCGCTCCTTACCTACGACAAGAAAGTTTTAGGTTCAAAGAACATATATGAATATGAAATTCAACAAGTAACAAAACACATTCTTTCACCTTCCTCTTTGGGATATTATAAATCTTAATTCCTTCCTTTTAGAAGACCTAATTTTGACTTTTCCTCTCAGGTCTACAACTGAACAAGTACACGCTTTTAGTTCCAATTTCTGTACTAAGTAACTAAACTTGGAAGTGATAATATGAGCTATATTTGTGTTGCAATACTAGTCATAATGAGATGGTGAGCAGTGACCAATCTACATGATAGCCATGGAATACTGGTTTGAAATAAAACAGTTCCTTAAAGGGCCATAATTCTGTCAAATCCAAGGGAGAAATTTCATCAATTATGGAGGTAGAAAATAGCTCTGCTTCAATTAAAGCAAATACAAATCCGACGCCATGGTAGAAAACATACCTCACTCGGAATAAATCATCAAACCCATCTAAAGCCAGCATCGAGGTACCATCATCCTGCCGTCGTGACTCAACTTCCGCATCACTTGACACTGCAGCATTTTCAGTTCCAGAATCCGTTCCCCCAAAGGAACTTGAGTTCTCAGTTGCATCCTCATGTTCAATCTTAACTAGCTCTTTTTCATGAGAACTCATACATTCAGTGATATTTATCTCCATATCCTCAGTCACATTGAGTACCGCGATATGCTCATTTTGCAAAGCATCCATGTCAAAGGAGTTATCTTTACAATCACTGGCACAAGTCAAGAGCTCCTGTGCTACTTTAGAAGCATTACCATTCTCCTTAGCTGAAGAAACGTCCAGAACCATCTCTTATTTTCATTCCAGATCTAACTCAGGCCCCATATTACAATAATATTTAAATTTAGGTCATTTTTCAACACTGTCACTTGGCCAGTTTGACATATTAACTGCAGTAAGATTCGACATCACCTCATGGATAAATAAATTCACTTCATTCCCAGCCTGGTTTAACTCCAGAATCAAACAATTCAAATGGCTAATAAACTTTTTTTGAAGGTATGACGGTGGGGGAGGAGCTTATAGGCAGAATTTTAGAGATTTCTGTGGTCAAATTAAGGAAAAAATATCAAGTGGGAAAAAAGGCAAAATTTTATTCTTTAATCTAACTGTTAACAATTCGATACCAAACCAATTTATAAATGCTCAATTTTATATCATAGACATAAATTGCACAAATTGTGCCGTAAAAATAAGATCAAATCTCATTTGTACCAGTAAAAGTACAGAAAAATCAATCCTTAATGAAAATTTCAAAATAAATTTGACATTTTTCCACTTAAATTAGCCAACTTAAGATATATGAAAGTGCCCTCTCCAAGTTGTTTAAGGTTCTTGGCCACAATCCCCAATCCTAAACTCATGGACCACATAAGCCTCAATAGATTATAGTGCTCAGACTTAAATCACTCTAAAAATTCTATCTAATCTCTTAAAAAAAAAAAAAAGAAGTGGTTTCATGATAAATATTGAAAGTCCGAACCGGCTGCCAAACTTGCTCGCTAACAGACGTCGGCAATTAAAGTCTCATTCTCAAATTACTCAATTCAATCGAGCATTAAATCAAATACTGGGTAAATAACAACCTTTTTTCACGACGAAACATCGAACAGAAACAGTAAAATCCCTAGTTATAAGGTTTTACGCACATAACTCAGAATTGAAAAGGAATAGGGCTTTAAGCATACGTACGCTTGAAATTTTGGCGTCGCCGGAGTCTACAGCAGCGAGAGAGAGACACACACATACACACACACACACAATGAGGCAGAAATATAACTCAGAATTGAAAAGAAATAGGACTTTAAGCATACGTACGCTTGAAATTTTGGCGTCGCCGAAGTCTACAGCAGCGAGAGAGAGACACACACATACACACACACACACAATGAAGCAGAAATATTGAACTACTGACTTGCCGACTTGAGAGAGAGATATGATGGGGGATGAGCGAGAGAGGAAGATGGACTGACTCGTTGACTTTAAGCGAGTCCAGCGCCTTTCAGTCAAACTCGTTGCTTTATATATATATTTTTTTATTTATTTATATTTTTTTTTTTCCCCCCTTGATTTTTTGGGGTATTTATTTTTCTAGGTAAAATTGGAAAGGATGAATTGGAATTAACTCCTCATAAATTAGATTTGAACAGTTTCAACCTTCCAAATGAGGGAGGAGGGGGCCTCCACTTATTTAAAAAATTGATGAGATTATTTTTTTAAATTTAAATTATTTATTTTTTAATAAATAATTATAATTTAATAATTAATTTTAACTAATTTTTAAATTTTTTAATAAATAAATTATAATTATTTTTTTAAAATAAATAATAAAAATTTAAAAAATAATTTCCTCTATTT
>JAOVVI020019678.1:0-10056 GCA_028571085.2 Nepenthes alata | reverse complement strand
GCGGTCTAAAAACCTTATTTGTTAGATCAAACATATGCTATATAGTTAAGACATTGAGATTGAATATCTATCCTGTAAAGATCAGGTTTCTAAGACTTAGTCTTTTACGGCTTTAATGGAAAAATCGGCCTAAATAGCTAAACGGGCGATTAAGAATTGCTAACCGACTGGTCAAGAATTATTGATCAGTCAGAAATAGTCGTTGACCAGATTAAATCGTTGACCAGAATAGATGGGTACCCGTATTAGAAAGTAGACTAGTTAAGATAGCTGATAATATTAGATGACCGACCGGACTAGATTAGTTGACCGAAATTAAGGAGTTAACCAGAATAACCTTAAAATCGCAGCCTGTAAGCGATCAGAAAAAGACCAAGGTTGTTAGATAGAGACCGAAGTTGTTTGAGAATTAGAATGAGACCTAGGACTTATAGAGACCGAGGACTCAAGAAATAAGAACGAAGAGATAGTACGACGTTTAACCTACTCTGCTGACCTTCTAGAATCGGAAATGAAGTAAGAAAAGAAGTAACAAGTAGGTGACCTACCCTCACCTGCTCCCACCAACCTCATCGTCTTTAAATACTAGACTTGGGAGTTAGGAAAGAAGTTTAAAAAATCTAGAAGAAGCACGAAGGAGAAGAAGGAGAAAGAGAAGGAGAAGAGAAGAGTCTTAGGCCAGGTTTGAGTAAGAGATTCATGGATCAAGCAAATGTACCATATACTTATCTTTGGCTGTTGCTAATTCTTGCTCAAATGCTTCGGGTATTATTATTCTAATTCCCTCTTCACTTATATTTTTACGTAATGCATATCATGATAATTGCTTTCTCTTGATTTTTGATGAAATTTCATATTCAACATATTGTTATGTTTTATATGTGAAAATTTTATCCTACGGTTCATGCTTGAAAATTGTTAGAATCCCTTCTATTTAAGTCATGGTGCATGGATAAATTATCTTACATGTTTAATTACCCATATCAGTTTGCTCACCTCATCAGTTTGCACATTTGCTCACCGTTTATAAAAGTAAGTTCTATTCTGTAAGAACTTCAGTCATTTGAAGCTTGAGATTCAAGAAAATTAGATTTTGATATTTGACGGCCAAATAGTTGAAGGCCTAAAATGTAACCATTTTTAATCTATGATGGCAGAGTAGCTGCAGGCCTAATATATAACCATTTTTATCTATGATGGCCACGTAGCTGCAGGCCTAAAATGTAGCCATTTTTTATCTATGATGGCCGAGTAGTTGCAGGCCTAAAATGTAGCCATTTTTTATCTATGATAGCCGAATAACTGCAGGCCTAAAATATAGCTAATTTTGAAAAATAATAATAAGAAAATTTTGTTTTAGATTTAAGTTTGGTTTGGAAATTAATTCTCACGAATTTATCTTTGGCCCATGTTTTATGTTTTCGTATGCATAATGCTCTCATTTCGTTTCTTTTGATATCATTTCGAAACTAAATTTATATATGTCTTTGTTTATTTGTACCTTATTGAGTAATCTACTCATTTCTTGTTATTTTTTTACCTTCAGACGAGTAAGAATTTTTACCGAAAGAGAAAGAGTAGAGCCGGACGGACTAGCTAGGCAGGAAGACCGATTTGGATTCATTTAGAAGTTTTTGATCGACTTGATATTTTTTTGGTCATTTTGGAGACTTTTTATAATGATTCCACTGTATAAATTAATGGATAATTATATACTTCCACAGAATATTATGATTTGAGTAATTTTAGTTCCTAATGACATCTCATTTGATAAAGGCTCTTTCCTATATCCAACTGGCCTAGTTAAGGCCGACTGAGAATTTTGGCTGGCCAAGTTGTGGCCAACTTAAGGAGTTCGGCCGTTTGTATCCTATGTATGCTGTATGTTTAAGGTAGGTATGATTACTGATGTTTGTCTCATTTCTCATTTGCCTTGTGTTATGGACGGAAGAGTGTTGTAGCCCATTAAGAACTCCGGTCCGTCACACTTAGTATGAATATTGTCTGAGGTTATTAGAGGATTATGACCGCAGTCCGTCATAGGTGGTATTAGAGAAAGAGATGCCTTAAGTTTTATGTGAATTTATGCAAAAACTTAAGATAGATTAATGTTGATCAAGTGAAAAGATGAAAGGTTGGCAGCATCTCTAGCGGGGTCACTAGCTTGGGCTCTCGTGTTCACCATTGTAGAGTAAGAAGGTGAAAGAGAGCACTGTGGAGATTTATGGTTGGCTTTTCTAAGTATTTTCTACAGACGGTGCCAATGATGCATACCTAGATCCGAATTTTGAACGGATTCGGATTCATTTGGATGGTTGAACCGGTTTTGTTCCCTGAGCGTGAATCCTGCACACCACTAAAAAGCACAGGAGGTCAGCGTGTCGGCGGGAAGTTATCCCACCGAAAACACTCCGACGCTCAATTAGTAAATAGCCTTCGATGATCGAATGGCGGTAGAAACTGAGAATTGAAAGAGAGAGAGAGAGGAGTGAATGAATCTCGAGATGTAAGAGGGGCAATAAACCGTCGTCTTGAATCTGGAGGGTGGGAAGACAGTGAACGGCCGTCGGAAGCACGTTATTGCCTTAGGTTTTCTAGAAGGTCCCAGCAGAGAGATGAAGGTGAAAGAGTAATTGGGAGCTTGATCTAGAAAGTAATTGGGAGCATAATTGAGAGAGTAATTGAAAGCGTCTGCGTTTGTAAGTGTGGTTAAAAGCGTGCCTTGAATGATAATTCAAGGGATTATTTATGATTGAGAGGGTGATCTTTATTCTTTGGAAGGAGTGATCCCCTCTGTGATTCTTGGCTGGCTTAACTTCTGAAGTAGACGCCAGTTGTCAAGCTGAGCGTGATAGTTTCCTTCTGAGGTGGCCAACAGCTTTTCAAGCTAGTCACCTTCCTTCTGGGCATATTTACCATTGGAGAACCCCCGTTGGCAAGGAATTGGAAAAATATGGCGCCTTCCTTATGGAAAGGGCGCCAATTTTATCAATGTCCATTTTGGGTGCCAGCTGGGATCATGGGAGATGTCTGAAAAGCCATTGTTAGCCGCCTGATGGATCGTGGACCCAAACGAATCAGGCCCATTACTGTAGAAAAGCTTCTTTGGGCCCGACGTGTAGCTATGTGCTTGTACTTTTCAATAACCCTAAAAGGGGACAACCAAATTTGATTCTATCGCCTATCGCCAAATTAGATCTGGACATTCAAGGAGCTTGCTGATAGCTTCTTGACACAGTTCACATCCAGTCGAAGGGGGGAAAGACAACTCAGGCACCTCGTCCGCATCAAGCAGGGGCCCAACGAAAGCCTAAGGAGCTTCCTGGCTCGATTTACCACGAAATCCCGCCAGATACCCCAGTTGACTGACGAGGTGAAGTTGAGCACCTTCATCTCCACCTTTGAGCCAAGTGGATTCTTCAAACATTTGGCCCACAAGGATCCTCAAACTTTTCATGAGGCTGAGGCATCACCCGAGCTTCTATGGTGGCCGAAGAGGTCAACGATGCTTAGCATCCGAGACGTGGGGACCCGCTCCATCAGGGACCACCAGGATGGAGAAAGAGAAATGTGGACTGCTTTAGCACTCAAGATTTGAGAAAGCGGCCTAGGGTGGAACTAGGGGTTAGAAGGGAATTCAGAACACCAAACCTGACTCCCCTGAATGACTCTTGGACTAACATCCTCATGCAGATCCATGAGAAGAAATTCCTAAAATGGCTGAAGCTTGTCTGGAATCTGGAGGAAAGAAATCATACGAAATACTGTCATTACCATCGATCTTTGGGTCACGGCATAGAGTTCTACTAGACCTTACAAAAGGAAATTGAAGAACTCATCCAGAGGATACACTTAACCAAGTTGCTGCAGAACCCAGAGCAAGGGCACGGTGGGTAGGTGAAGAGAGAATCAAGCAGCAATAGCCAAGAAATAGAGTCGCTGTTGGAGTGGTCAATTTGATGGAAACTCGGCCAGATTTCCTATTGGGCCATCCCGGGACCACTTCAAAGAAATCAAGGGTAGAAGTTAGGGACAATATTATTAGTTTTAATAAAGAAGACATATCACATGTAATGACTTCCCACTATAACCCTATAGTCTATCCACTCTCGTTTCAAATGGTATCATTGACTTTCACCTGAATAAGTCCTTATTGATAATGGAAGTTCATGCGATTTTCTTTACATTGATGATTATTTTAATTTGGGACTAAGAAAAAGTCAGCTATGAGCAGCTGAAGCCTCCTCTACAGGATAGACAATGAGTCAGAACCCATCCAAGGAACAATTTAGTTGGAAGTTACCCTAAAGACGTACCCCAAGACTACATCTCACTTACTGATATTCCTAGTTGTTAACTTACCTTCAGTATACAACGCCATCCTAGGCTGACCATACCTAACTGCCTTTGAGCCTGTAACATCAATCATGCACTTAAAGATGAAGTTTTCTACAGCCCACAACATTGGAGAGGTGCTAGGCAACCAGAAAATTGATCGGTCCTACTATCTCTCCCAAGTCACTCAGGCCACTTTGGACCGGCCGGTGGACGATCTGGATCACAGGGATGAGGCAACTCTACAGTAGGCCCAAGACGGCAAATCGACCGATGTCCCTTTGGATTCCAAAAATCCAAAGAAGTTCGTACAGATGGGGGGCTCGCTTGCCAAACCCTACAAGACCAGCTTGTCAACTTCTTTCGATAGAACTCAGATATTTTTGCTAGGACTCTTTCCGACATGCCCAAAATTTCAACTGAGATGATAGTTCACAAGTTGGGTCTCAATCCGAACCACAAACTTACCAGCAGAAATGGAGAAGCCACATTGTGGAAAAGCTTATTGCTATCTGAGAAGAGGTAAAAAAATTACTCGATGCTAGTTTCATCAGAGAGGTTCAGTATCCCGACTGGCTCTCTAATGTTATCATTGTCAACAAGAGTAACGGGAAGTGGCAATTGTGTGTCGATTTTACTGATGTAAACAAAGCATGCCCAAAAGATAGTTTTCCACTGCCTAGGATCAACCTACTCATCGATACCACCTCCGAGCATGAACTGCTCAATTTTATGGACACATACTCAGGCTACAACCAAATTTGGATGAGTCCTAAGGACGAAGAACTTACGTCCTTCGTGATGGACCAAAGGTCGTACTACTATAAGGTTATACCTTTCAGGCTAAAAATACGGGCACCACGTACCAATGGCTTATGAACAAAATATTCGAGGCCTAGATCAGATGGAACATGGAGGTGTACATGGATGACATGCTCGTCAAGAATAAGACCACTACCGACCATGTCCGGGACCTTAGCGAGACCTTCGAGGTACTCCGGGTGCACTGGATGAAATTGAACCCAACCAAGTGCGTCTTCAGGGTGTCATAAGAAAAATTCCTGAGCTTCATTGTCTCCAGGTGAAGGATCGAAGCCAATCCTGAGAAAATTAAGGCTATCATAGACATGACCCCGCTGCAGAACGTGAAAGAAGTCTAGAGGTTAATCGGGAGACTTGCGGCGCTCTCCTTTTTCTAGGTAAATTTGGAGACAAATATCTTTCCTTCTTCAAAGCCTAGAGAGGAACTAAGACAAATGATTTCTGCTAGTTAAATGGGCCATCAAGCTAGGTAAGTTTGACATAGAGTTTAGACCAAGATTGGTCGTCAAAGGGTAGGCCTTGGCCGTCTTTATCATCGAGACCGCAACCCTAGTTCTTAACACCGATCACATTGGCAATGCCGATTGCATGACTAACACACCAGGTTGGACGCTCCACATGGACGGCTCAACCACCAAGTCCAGTAATGGGACCGGGGTGATCTTAAAGACGCCCGAAGGACTGGAAGCGAGATACTCCTTAAAACATGGGTTTCCAACCACCAACAACGTGGCTGAATAAGAGGCCCTGCTCATCAGGTTGCGACTTGTTAAGGAATGTTCGACAAGGCGCGTTATCTTCCACAATGACTTGGAACTGATTGTCAACCAAATCGGCGGAAGTTTCGAGGTGTCCAACCCACTGCTTGCCAAATACCTCGCCAAAGGGAGGAATATGATCTAGAAATTTAACAAGGTTGAGATGGTGCACATCATGAGGGCAAACAACTAGAATGCCAACTAGCTTGCAAAGGTAGTGACAGTTGAGAGCCTAGAATAGTATTCCAGAGATATGTGGGAGATCCTGACCTCTCCCAGCATAGAAGAGCCAGAGGTGATGAAAGGTTTTGACGGCGAGTGCTGGATGTTGCCCTACTAGAGGTATATTACATATGGCTCCCTGCAAAGAAACCTAGACAATGCCAGGCACATAAAAAAGATGGCTTGTTGGTATACTATCATAGACGAAAGGTTGTACCGCCGAGGGTACTCCACACCTTACTTACGATGTTTAACACTAGAAGAGGCCAAATACACGTTAAGCGTGGTGCACCTCAGAATCTCTAGGTCACACATCGGGGGAAAGAACCTCGCCTTCAAGATAATGCATCAAGGCCACTATTAGTAGACAATGAAGTGAGACATCATGGACTTCATAAATCAGTGTGAAAACTGCCAAATTCATGGCAACGTGCCCCATCAGCCACCCACAGAGCTGAGGACCCTTCAGGCCCACTGACCATTTTCCAAATGGGGCTCAACATTCACGGCTCCTTTCCTGTCGCATTTGGGTAAAGAAAATTTGTCACTATGGGTATTGACTAATTCACAAAAAGGGTCGAGGCCTCCCCACTGGCATGGATTACCAAGCAAAATGCCATGAAGTTCATTCAACAAAATATCATCTGTAGGTTCAGGATTTTCAAGGTCATCATGACCGACAAAAGAACCCAATTTATCGGCAAGCGTTTCATCAAGTACAACACCAGTTTGGGCATCAAATTGTTCCGCACGTCAATAGCCTGTCCATAAGCAAATGGGTCGGTAGAGGTTGCCAACCAAACCCAACTACATAGGAAAAAGACCAAGTTGGAAGATGTTGGAGGCTCCTAGGTAGACGAGCTGCCCTCCATGCTATAGTCATACCAGACAACGCCAAAGGAGCTGACACGTGAGACACCTTTTAGCTTGTACTACAGAATTGAGACCATCCTTCCAGTCAAAATCAGACTTCCCAGCCTCCAAGTAGAAAGTTTTGACTCCCTCAATAACTCCCAACGGCTCAGGGAGCACCCTGACCTGCTCGAAGAGGCGTGGGATGAGGCCAAGATGCACACAGCAGTTTACCAATAGCGGATTGCCTTGTACTACAATAAGAGGGTGAAGGCTTGGCAATTCAAGGTGGAAGACCTGGTCTTACAGAGTATAGAGGTTACAGGCAAGGTTACCAACAGGAACAAGCTCTCCCTAACTTGGCAGGGCCCATTCATCATTTTGGCAATTCTGCGGAATGGGGCATATAGGTTTTGAGCCCAGAATGGAAAATTGGATCTAAGGACGTAGAATGCCATCCATCTAAAGAAGTATTACTAGTAAGGATCTTATTAAACCTAGGTAGGCCTAGCACATATTATTGAGAATGCTTGTAAGATTGTGTCAAGTTTAATGGAATAGCTTATTTGCTTGCTTATTTTTGTTAGCCCTATTTGTTTGTTCATATGGATACTTGTGTGATGTTGCATAAATTCAAACACCTAAACTATCCTTAAGTCGGGTGAATTCTCATTTTCCTATTACCAAACCTTGGTCCCAAATTGAGTGGCCTTAGATGTTTAGATTTGAACCTCGGTCCTATCACCGAGCGGCTCAAATGTGGTCAAATTTGAACATCGATCCCATCACTAAGCGGCCCATGCATAGTCAAACTCAAAACCCTAGGGGACTATTCAGCATACGCGTGGCAACTCCCTCCCGAAGGGACGAGTGCCATCAGTCTACAATGGTAGGTGGGTTAGGACCTCACACATGAAAGCTACGATGTCCTCCAATAGGATTGAGCATTGACGGGTACATACGGGTGACGGCCTAGGTTAGGAAAAGCTTGACAAATGATAACTGCAACGTTTAGCCGGCAACCACGTGTTCCCAACACCACAACCACCTCACATGGACCTCACCTAAGGTTCGGGCGACCCAAGATCGAAGTGAGCGGCCGGTGTTGGGCCCTAGACTCCTCGACAATGACAACAAAAGCATTTAGCCGGTGAGCAGAAAAGTATCCGATTGAGAAATCCAGCGCGCAATAGAAACATCAACAACAATGGTCAACACGGTCTGGCTACTTCATTAAAGAGTCAGGATATACATCTGAGGATATCTTACAGCCTCGAAGATACAAGATGCTATTTACACCTACAACTTACAGATGACTATCATATGATTGAGGACTCCTTGAAGGATGTGGCACATGCCTTCTACCCTCTCTGACTGGGTAGCCGAATACGTCCGAGTAGTGAGAAGCTCCGACCTTCCTTGAATCCAGGAAACCAACAGAAAAATCGGGGCCGCTAGTTAGGTGATCCGTCTACTAAAATGGATGCCCTCATGAAACTACTCCTCTAGGATTGGGGTCACCTCCTTAGGATGAAGGCTGGTCCTCAGCTCACCCTCGAGTGATGCAATCCTATCCATAGCCTGGGCATGGGCTTCGAAGTGCTACCGTAGTCTTGCCTCAGACTTGAACAAGGCCTGGTCGAGGTAGTTGGCCCATATTTGACTTTGTAGTGCATCCCTAATAGCAACATCGACCTGGCACTCCATCTCTTCAATGACAATTAGTTTGCACGTGCAATAAGCGAGCAATCTCATCTCCCTGCAAGAGCATAGACTCCTTCAACCAGTTAGGCACCCTCTGAGGGTGTCGAATGAAAAAAAAGTGATAAACCAGAAACAACATGGACAAAGCATCTATAATACCCTCAATGAGGCAAGTGTACCTGGTCAAAAGGCCTAATGATTCAAGGCTTGAAGGCATCCTCAGGGCACTGAGGGGCTCGAGCAATGGAGCACCCGGATGGTGCCCTTCCTCGGTGGCGGCCCCATTCACTAAGTCCTCTCCATCGTTTTCTCTCACCATTCTCTTGTCACCACTTCCCTCATCGGTCGAAGGCTCAGGGGAAGAGGAAGACGATGCTCCCCTACTAGGGCGTACAAATTCAAAATATCGATAACATTTCGATCAGCCATTCATAAAGACAATAGCAAAAGCAAAGATGTTTGTGGGTGCCAAATGATGAAAAGAGTAGTGGGAGACACCACGCTTAAATAATCGGAGCCGTTGTTAGAAACGACGTCGCAACAAAGTTGAGAGGTCAATCTGAAAGGTCACATTGCTATGATGGAAAACGACGTGTGTCCTCACCGCAGCAAATCTACCCGTAGGCGTCATTATGATAGAAATTGCGTCGCATCCTCACACAGCCTGCAACTAGTCTACAATGGTTAAGGGGGCTAAGGGCCGATCCGTCGTGTGTCGATGCTAGCTCTAACTCTCACAAAAGGCCAGGCTATAACAGCAAACATGCTCAATCGGCCAACGATTGCAAGAAAGTAGGGCCGTATGAAAATAAATAAATCATCACCGCCTTTGGAAAAATCTCCTTTTATTCATTAAGAAACTATTTTGTACAAATGACGACATACACAAAAAAATAATAAATACAAAGAATAAGGGGAAGGTTGGCTACCCTAAGGCTGGGGACTGGCCAAGGGATGAGATAAGGGGTCCTCCCCGTTGACGAAGTCAGCCAAGTCAGACTTGATGGGTATACCAAAAATGGGCTGGCCCAAAAAAGTCAACGGAAGCTCAAGAATGACGGTCAACACTTTAATGGCCCAGTTGGAGAACAAGCCTAGAAGCTGAAAAGCCAAGGACGGTCAACGCTGGCGTTGACCGTCCGGGCGGCCAACTCGCTCGCAGATAGTCAACTTAAACATTGACCATCCGCGTGCTACACGTCGGGCCCAAAGAAGCTTTTCTACAGTAATGGGTCTGATTTGTTTGGGTCCACGATCCATCAGGCGGCTAACAATGGCTTTTCAGACATCTCCCATGATCCAAGCTGGCACCCAAAATGGACATTGATAAAATTGGCGCCCTTCCCATAAGGAAGGCACCAGA
>JAOVVI020019677.1:0-10056 GCA_028571085.2 Nepenthes alata | reverse complement strand
TCGACACAAAATACCCAACGAAAATACATAAAACAACGAAAGAGAACGAGAAGTGGGTATGAGAACACTTGCCTCGAGGCGTGCTTTCACCTTTATACCTGACTTTCGGACGGAATCGGACTCCCGGGCTCGATCTCCTTCCTTCTCTCTCTAGGCGCGCCCCTCTCTCTCTCTAAACCCCTCAGCCGGCTGAAAAATGAGGGAGAGAGAAGGTACGACGCGAATTTAAACAACGCGGGCCGCTCGAGCGGGGCTCGAGCGCCCAGCGGGCGGCCACGCCACGGGTTGGCAACCGCTCGAGCTCGGCTCGAGCGGCTAGCGGGCGAGGGGTGCCTCTGGCACCCGCGCTCGAGCGCACGGCAGGCGCAAGCCTGCTGGCCGCGCACCAGCTACCCGGACCCGATTTCTTTCCTGATTTTTCTACCGATACCAACCCTTATTCATCCTATAGGATTAGTATTAATCAACATACTAATTACCTCATTAATATCAGGTTCTTAAACCCGGAACCTCACAACCAGGAGACCGCCCCTCCCGCAAATTTCACCAAGTATCTGGACATTCATTTCTGAGAATCGACTTCCCCGGCCATATCTGCATACGTGTACCGAACTAGCTGAAGCTTCTCCCCTCCAAACTTCAAACCCATCTTGGAGGTCACACGGAGATATCTGAAAATCTGCTTTACCGCGGACCAATGCTCCATCCCTGAATTTGAGAAAAATTGGCTCACAAGGCTAACCGAATGAACGCATACATCAAACTGCCAACGGTCGAGAAGTAAGGAATCTTATTCATGCGCGACTTCTCAGTGTCCGAGGACGGACACTGCTGCTTGCTCAGCCTAAAATGGTTGGCCATAGGGGAACTGACAAGTTTGGAGCTTTCCATGTTGAATCACTGAAGCACCTTTTAACATAGCCTTCCTGGGACAGTCAGAGCTTCTTGTCCCCTCGGTCGTGAAATATTCTGATC
Source organism: Nepenthes alata (assembly GCA_028571085.2). NCBI lineage: Eukaryota > Viridiplantae > Streptophyta > Magnoliopsida > Caryophyllales > Nepenthaceae > Nepenthes > Nepenthes alata. The sequence continues at coordinate 9,081 of JAOVVI020019677.1, read as the reverse complement.
CCTAAAATCTACTTCACCGGTCCGAGGTCTTTCATGACAAAGACTGCCCCAGTTGCTCTTTCAGCTCCTTGATCCGAGCACTGTTCTATCTAACAACCAGCATATTGTCCACATAAAGGAGGAGGATGACGAAGTCGTGTTACGAAAATCTCTGGACAAAGACACAGTTGTCGGAAGTAATCTTATGGTATCCTCGTCCGACCATAACATACTCAAACTTTTGGTACCATTGTCTCGGAGCTTGTTTTAACTCGTACAAGTTATTCTTCAAACGATAGACTAGTCCTTCCTTCTCATTGACTTCAAAACCATCTAGTTGCTACATGTAGATCTCTTCCTCTAGATCTCCATGGAGAAAAGCTGTCCGGACGTCTAGTTGCTCAATCTCCAGATCTAAAGCCACTGCCAGTCCGAGTACCACACAGACCAAGGGCATCTTCACAATAGGTGCAAAAATCTCATCAAAGTCAACACCCTTGCGTTGACTGAAGCCCTTCACCACAAGCCGTGCCTTGTGTCTTGGCTTCCTCAAGTCCTCAGTCGCCTTTAACCGGAGACCCATTTATTCTTCAGGGCCTTCTTTCCCTTGGGCAGTTTAGCCAGCTCAAATGTATGATTTTCATAAAGAGATGCCATTTCTTCCTTCATGGCCTCAAACTATTTATCCTTCTAAGAACTACACCTCGCCTCACCAAAATCTTCAGGTTCTCCAACATCAGTGAGGAGGACGTACTCACTTACTGGCAGGCGGGCGGATAGACGTCTCTCCCTAGACGACAGTCTCATAGGGGCCACCTTGGCCTGTTGAGGGGGCAAATATTCAACATGATTTTCCTGTGGCACAGGAACCGCCTCATCATGGTTGCCAACCACTCTTGGTCCGCCGACATCGGACACAAGAGGCATTGGATGGACAGCAGCAACATCAACTCTATCCGTCCGGAGAGTATTGGGTTGAGACTTCTTCTCTTTTCCAATATCCTCGTTGGTCTCTTTCTCAACGAAGACTACATCTCTAGACCATACTAGCTTTCTTTCCATTGGGTCATAAAATCTATACCCAAATTCGTCCTCGCCATAACCCAAAAATACATATTGCTTTGTCTTTGGTTCCAACTTGCTCCTCTCATCTCTCAGAATATGAACAAAGGCCTTGCAGCCAAAAGTCTGAAGATGGTTGAAAGCTGGTTCCTTCCTGGTTAAGATCTTTTCTGGGATTTCCCCGTCCAAAAACTTATTGGGCAACCGGTTGATCACGTGGGCGGCCATTTTCAAGGCCTCGACCCAAAAGGATCCCGAAATCCTAGCCTCGGATAACAATCAACTCATTCTTTCCATAGTGGCACTGGGAGATGGAGTAGATGATGCTCTGTGATGGCGGGCAGTTGACTTTGTACAGTTGTCCAGTTAACGGCCAAGGTCGCTGAGCAAGGATCGAGGACATTGAATAAAGTTTGCAGCTGACGTTGCGAACAGGACTTTCCATAGTTGCTAAGCTTTGTAGAGCATGTAGCTGATCTGCAATACAAGCACCGTCTGTGAAGAAAGCAGGTTGACCTGCAAGGCATGCATGTATGCAGTGCGCAAAGCATACATATCTAGGAGAGCGTGGGACTGGTAAAGTCGTAACAAAAGACAAGCTTGGCATGACAAATTATTTGCAAGATTGGCTAGGTGAGCAGATGGAGATTTGGAGCCAAAGTCTTTATAAGAGCGCACCATATGCTTCAGGCAATGTGGCAGACACACAAGGGAGAGAGCGGTAGGATAGCAGTAGTGTAACGGAGAGTAGAACGGAACTCTTGGTATTCACTACTTGCCGCCACACATATAAAATTAAAGAGAGTGGAGTATACCACCAGTGAGAGGAATGAGAAAAGAAAAATAGTGAGATAAGAGTAAATAATAGTTTCCTTACTCTGGAGTTGTGTTTCTTATTTTGTCTCAAGTGTGTAGCGGCTACACTGTCTCAAGGGTTCTTGTAACCAATTTTACATAATGAAAGTTTGTGTGGAATTTGTCCCGTGATTTTTTCCTTCGATTTGTGAAAGATTTTCATATTAAAAATATTATGCAATTTATGTTATCTGTGCCCTACTAAATTGGTGGCCGACCGACTGACAAAAGGGTTCAAATTTTTGCTCCGCCATTCTATCCGCTCAGATTTGTCCGACTGGCATTACCCCTCCGAACCCCAACATACTTCACATCAATTTTATCAACAATATTCTTCCATCTATTTTGGTTGGATCCAACAACGAGAGATACCAAGTCAAAGAGCCGGCCATTTTCATTCATTTTAATACAAATTCTAACATGACCAATTCTCTCATATTTCTTCGTTTATAGATCAGTATGCTGGGGCTTTGTCATAGAACTAGTTACGTAACTCAAAGCCTTCAACATTATTAAAGTGGTAACCATAGAAATTCATTTCATACTCATCTTTGAAGAGGGTGATCCCTTGCTCTCTCATATCTTTAGAATTATCGAGTTTCGATTCAAAATTAAGTCTCATTATTGATAATCCCTATCATATATATTTGTCTTGTCACTAAACCTGAAGAAGAAGAATCCATTATAACTTGCTCAAATTCGCTTGAGGTGAAATTTAGTGCAAAGCCTTCTAAGAGTAGCTTCCACCAATGGTAACGCTATTCTCATCTCAAAAATGTATGGAGCCAATGTGTTTTCCTTAACGCTTAACACCTATATGGGTCATGTCTAACAGGGACGAACGAAACTTGTCTCCCCCTGAATATCGGGATGAAAATAAGATAATTTAGTTCCTTGAAATTCAAAAATCAACTGCACAACATCAACCTAGGATCGATCAATCGATCCTAGGGGCTCATAGTCCAGAGGAAGCACTATGCTCTCTGTATAAGTCTTTGAGTATAACATCTCATTGGTAACACCATCAGAGGTAACAAACTTAATGATGATAAGCAAGCAAGACACAAGAACGAAATCTCACCTTATTGAGAAGAAATCGTTACCTCGACTGCTAGAGAGGACTTTACGGGTGCCTCAAGGTCAGAAAAGGTGGGGGGAGGGAGAATCGGAAAATCCGGCACGCAGCTTTCCATGACCGGATCTTCATTCTACTGAAGCATTGTGATATTTGCACCTAGAGATTCAACATCCTCTTAATCTATCACGGATTCGCCGTCGCCAATGCGCCCCTCTTGAACATGGAACAGAAGTGTTTCGATTCTATAATGGAAAAGGAGAAAAAGGTTCTCGGCTGAAGGGGAAGAGATGGCTGGGATAGACGAGGGGCTTACGAGGGAGGATGTCTAGTAGCCATGGATGTTGGCAAGCACGAAGAAGAAGCAACGAGCAGAAAAAAGGTCGCCGAGAGAAACCCTAACTTAACTACGAATGTAAAGGTCATTTCATAGCATCTTATTTCACTAATTTATTAGCCATTAATTTAAAATGGTAGACATGGTAAATAAATCAAACAATTAACATGGTTAAATTTCAACAAACGATATTATTAGGGTAAATTTTAACAAATGATAGAAATTAGCCAATATTTATACCTACTTTGGGCAATCAAAAAAGGTCGTTGTATGTTAGAACATAAAAAAATCTGTTATAGAGTTATTACCAAATATTATGAAGATTTAGAATGAGTAGAGACTCGTCTTCCACCTATGCAGAAATCCCAACTGTACGTAAAGTATCAAAGCTCAACCCAGAGGCCAAAGAAAGGAGAACATGAGGCAGATGAAGAGCAAACTAACCTTTTTTGGAGCAGTTGTAAAAATCACCAGGTTGACCATTAATGGTGTATGCGTCGGACACAATTGGAGCTGCTCCTGTTTTCGTTGCCTGTCTTACGACGCCGATGGGATCGCCTTTCCACCACTCTCCTGTTAATTTCATGAAAATCTAACGTTAATATACGACATATATTATTTGATATTATTAACATCTTACCTTTTAATTAATGATTTGTAGCATTTTCATTACCAAGCATGATAGGAGTCTGGCGGTCTGGCTTAGGAAAAGGGTACGAAAATCCTTGTCTAGGATGAATGATAAGGGCTCCATAGACCGTGGCTCGAAGCCACGAGCTGTGAGCATGCCACCAAAGGGTCCCTTCTTGTCCTTCGATTGTAAACCGGTACGTGTAACTCCCTCCGGGTCTAATCGGGCACTGAGTCACAAACTCTGGCCCGTCAGCCCAGCCTGTTCTTATCTGCCGAACACCATGCCTGGTAACAAATTTTCGAAGACAGTCACAAGAAATTTTGGAAAACGATGCCGTATTTTTTTACAGAAATGGATGCATGATTTCAGTTTCAGGCTAATAATTTGGGTTGTCAATACATGCTGTGGGTTCTTTTTTTTTTTTTTTTCCTTCTCGTGTTTGGTTTAAGTTAATTAATTATATTCTATGATAATAAAATTAGATCATTTTTATCAGTCGGTAATTTTTGGGTCCTTACATAATAAAACTCAAGTGCTGTCTGGATGACAGAAATAGCATACGATGGAGAGGGAAAAAGGGTGGGCGTGGGGTGGAAATTAATAACCGACGTGGGATCCATTTGGACGCTAAGAGATTTTAACAGTAAAATATCTAAGAATGTGCACGTCATATCAATAAAAATGTAGCATCACGTGTATGTTACGTTAACGTGGGCGCCCGATGCGGGTACGTAAGATTTTAAATTCAACAATTTACAATTTTATATATAAAAATATTTTAAAAAATATATATATACCATTAGATTTAAAATTCAACAACTTCTAAAAGTATTATAGGGGTTGCAATTTTCATACGGCGTCGCAGCCGCCCTCTTCTAGTCTATTAAGTGGCACCGAATTATAAGAAAATTAATAAAATTTATACAATTTTGAAAATATAGAATAATATTAGATTAAATCAAATTAGTTTAAAAAAAAAAACCTGGAAAACAGTGCAATAATTTTTATAATTTTGCCAAAATACAGCATTACGTGAGAACCTATACGTGCCGTATGCGTGGACGTATAGCTAGGTCTTACATCAAATGGGACATTTGCCATAAATCAAATGAAGGATATTTTATGTAACAAATACGTAAATTAGACCATGCACTAAACATTTATTTTGCATAATTATGCTCACATGCAATTACCAATGAATAGTGACATTGTATTTAGCTCGGTTAACAACTCTGACAACTAGAGCATCTCCATTATTTACTTCAAGTGTCGGCCCCGGGAGTTGCCCATTCACGGTAATCGCACGGCGAGTCCTGCACAGCTTCCTCACCTGCGTCGCTTGAACCTGCACTACGCTAACCGCGTTACGCTAACAGAGCGCACAATATTTGCCACTGCAAGAAAGATACCTGTATAAGTTAAAGCCCACATACAACAAAATCATGGTAGTGAGTTTTTGCAGAGGCCAAGGATGGCAATGAAGAAGCAAACAGTAGCAGAAGCAGGTGAAAGCAGGACGGTTGGGCGAAGCTTCTTGTGCCTTGCATCGTCTTTGAATGTTAATTAATGATCTCTACTCTTAGGGAGTAATGCTAGCAAGCCGGTAGCTAGTTTCTGCATGCAGTTGTGAAAATTAAGCATGAATACGGTGTTGGGTGTTAAATTATGGAGAAATGGCGACAGTGGTTTAACAGGGCAAGAAGGTGGTTATGAGGTTGGCAGATTAGGTGCAATTTTTTATGTTTCAAAATTATTAGTAATAATTAAAGGTCGACGAAGGTCAGACATGGCTACTCCTTCAAGGACATAGTTACTCTTTGAAACCCTAAAAGAGAGAAGCCAATTAGCTCACCCACTGGCTCTCCTCATTCGTATTCTTGCTTTACAAGTCTCTTTCTTAATTACCCCCTTGTTTCAACAAATTAGAGCATCTGTTGTTTATGTAAGGAAATGCAGCCAAAAAATTTTCAACTTGATTTGACAATCAACTTTTATTTTCAAATTATAATTTAAAATTTTATTTTAGGATAAATTTTATGTTTTAGTGATATATTACATGATATGAATAAAAACATTTAAGAAAAATATGTATTCATTGTATGACTGAAAATATAAAAAATTGGGTATAAATTTGACCTAAAAAAAAGCCAGTACTATAATAAAATTTTAAAATTTAAGAGATTTTAGTATATTTGGTTATTGTTGTATACTACAATCCACTATATATATGCTGAACTATATAGATATCAAAACCTGTTGATCAATTCCAGAGGTGGTGTGAAACTTCTTAATAAACATAGATCGATAAATACCCATTATAGTCAAAACAAAAGGTGCCCTTCTAAGGAAGAATAAAATCACAAAGGCTTAGGCAATTTCTGAATAAAAATATCATATATCTAAAGTGGACAACTAATGCTTAGGACGAGATACTGCTGCATTTTAAAATTCACCAATATTAATCAGTAATAAAGGATAGATATTGTGTATAATTAAAGTGCCTCCAGAAAGAATGCAATGCCTATGGCGGTAAGCTTTCAAGATTTGTTGAGCAGCAGAGGGAAGTCAGTGGTGTATGAAGCGTCTCCAGAAAGACAAAAGACCACGTAATTTCTTTGTTAAACTACAGACTTCATTGTGCAAAGCACCCCTTTAAGACCCATTAAAAAAAACTATTAGTGCACCTGTTTAATCATCCATTTGTCATTATTTTTAGAATAATATAGATTTTTTTTTTTTGTTATGTGAAATGGTCATTTCTTTAATGGGCATGACGAAATCAGGGCTTTCTCTTAGAAAATGGGGAAAAAAAAAATCTTTACACTACCAAATCTCAATCAGTATCTTATTTTCAGATGCAAACTAGGATGGCTGGTGCAGTCGTTAAATAATATTACGGCATGGGAGGATATATTCTGTTTTCCTCTGTTATTTCATGCACAATAAAAACTAATTTGCGGAACTCTGCGTTAGTCCTGAGTTAAAAAAGATTGATCATCCAAGGGACAGAGTGGGTGAACTTTTTTGATTATGTTGTTGTTATGGAGGATACAGGAGGGAGGTATTCTAGAGTTGATGCTCAATCCTGCAAACGAATTCTGACATTAAATATGAAGAGATTTTGACAGGTTTATATGAATGCATACAAAGAGTTGTTTTAAATGCAAAAAAATAAGATAAAATTATTAACCAGTTGATAATTTATAAAAAAGTATAAGGTCTCCATGGATGAATATATCCATAAGACAAAGAAAAATAAAAGTAACAAGTAAATTAGTTTTTCTTATATAATTTATTTATTTTAATTATCTTTTTTTTTCTCAAAATTAAAAATATTTTACTAATTTTTTACTGAATATCATAGTGATAGAGTTCATATGGATATTTAAACCCAAACTTACAAAGATTTGCCATAAGAATTCTTAGTCTCATATCCAGTACCACTAGTTGTAAGAGAAATTCAAGTGCATTTTTTTTTTAAAAATAAGTAATTACTAATTAGTTATTTAAAATTGACATCTATTTAAAAAATTAACTATAAAATAATTTATATATTTTCTTATTAATTTACTTTTTACAACTTCATAAAAAAATGAAAAATAAATTAGCACAATAATGTTTTGATGAGTACTATGTCCAACGGCCCAAAGAAATCGGTTGAAAATGATTTCAAGCAAGAGGACAACATTCAACGGCCCAAAATGTCTGCACGGCCCATTTTAAAAAATATGGTCGAGATCCTTAAGTGGTCTAATTTCAGGATGTGACCGAGACCAATTTAACAGTCAAGGCAGTTTCCTCATTCTCATTTCCTAACAACATGAGACGTTAATTAAAACAATCATCGGAATAAAACTTATCCGTCCGACAGTTGATTTAATGATCAACGAGAATAATCAATCGTCGTCTAACTTCTGTAAAAGTCCATCCTCTCCACAGAAAAGGGGATCGATAGGAAAACATCTAATACGTTCTCAAATAGAGAAAACAGATATTTCAGTGACGCTAAAAGCACACTCTCTTTTTCAACCTAAGACACTATTATAAAAGCACAAGCCCTCGGACTAAAAGCATATATTTTCACGTCTTTTATATTTTTTATTTAAAGAAGATATTGATTTGAGCGCCGAATGATATATTAAGAAGCGAGTCCCGCCAAATCTTTAACCTTATTTTATGATTGCATAGAATTCAAATTATAAACATACGGAGACCGAGCACTATTTGAAGCCCGATTGACAAAACTTAAAATCTTCTTATCCATACAACAATTAGAATCCTCAAATGCATCATTGGCACTGTCTGTGAAAAAGTGACTAAAAGTCATATAACCACAATTTTAATAAAAATATAGTGAACACTAAAACACAATTCAGTGCACTCATTAGAGACGCCACTTCATGTTGCAATTGTCTTCTTGTGGTCGATCGAATGGATGACCATCCCAACCCTTGTGTGCGTACGCTTGCGATGAAAATGGATGGCATTTCTGAGGTCGTCTAGACAATTTACACACGGTTAGATGAATGGCCAAAAGGGATTCCATCTTCGATCTCCCAAACTGCTACATCCAAGAGGTGGAATAGAAGAAGAAAACGCCCCTCTAAGAAGATTGACCAATAAGATGACCTCGGGACTAAAGCAGCCTCGAGTAATGAAATCCTGTCATGACTTAAAGGTCGTTTAAGTTTCATAATATGAGAGGATAGCCCTGAGAGGTGAAACCCTCAATACTCTCGTGATGAGAGGGAGCCTACATATTAGGCAGGACTCTCTCATAATGAACGTTCTCCAAGAGCTGTGAGCCCCCCAGTTTCCCAAACTGCACAAAACCCTTCCGAATTGAGAAAGTTTCTCAATGAAAAAGGAATGGTGGCTCCTCCCCGAATGGAAAAAAAGTTGAAAGGATTTGGTAGTATGTCTTTGGAGAAGACACTGGAGGAAAAGCTGCTGATTTGCGGAGATCTCCATTTACAATGGAGATTCGTACACATTCATTTCTGTATAAGTTCAAAATGTCAGCTGTGGATCCATATTATGAAAATAATGATCCTATGGACCATCTAGACCATTTTTACACTCTTCTAAGTTTTAAAGGCTTAGATGAAATATCAATCCACCTCTATTTTTCACTGACTT
>JAOVVI020019676.1:0-10056 GCA_028571085.2 Nepenthes alata | reverse complement strand
AAATCATGTGACTACGGAAGCATGTGGTGCTATGAAAATTATGTTCAGGTATTGCATTTTGTTTCCATTTGCATATTTTCTGTCATTTATTCTTATTCTTATCTTTTATGGAGTGCGTGTGTATTGAGGCTGCAGTTTAGCAGCATATGAAAATTATGTTTCTTTCCTAGGCTTCATGGATGAAAATATTAGTGTAAGTATTTGTAGCGGCTATAGTGATATTGGCTGGTTTGGGCGGTTCAGTATTTGACATTGCAGACCTAAATTGTTTTTGTGATCACATCAAAAGTAAGTTTGATACTAAATCTTGACCATTTTTAATCATCTGTTTGTCTATCTAAAAAGTTTTATCTAATTTTATCAAAGTTAATGTTGATATCCTTTGAATTTATTGAAAAGTTATCTCAAAGCTTTTAATTTAGGCGTGTGTTATGCCCTACAAAACATGTAGTTTAGGTTTTTTAGAAGATTTTGATATTTTTAAAATGTGTGGATTTATGCTTTCAAATGCAAAGCAAAAAGATATATATATATAAAGATAAAAAAATAAAGGTTGATATATTGTTGGATATATCGTGATATAGCATTATATCGTGACATATTCAGAAAATTTTCCGGTATTGGTTCTTCATGATACTAATCGATATTTGTTGGTATTTCCAACATTGGTCAATATGTTCATCAATGATAGGCTTATATTTTTGCTTGTCTTGTTTTTGTAACACAGCATGAGCAAACTGATTTTATAGGTTAGTTGCTTTGTCATGATAATGACTTTTCCGGATTCTAGGGGACTACTATTCTTTTTTGTCAATCGAGCCTCCCTCTTCATTGTCTAGTTGAATCTCAAAGGGACAGAGACCTGAAATTGGGCCTTGTTTCTAGCCAGCCAGGTCATTGTTTATTGGACATAAACTTTCTTGGCTTGTTTGGTGTTTAAGAACATTTGTTTCATAGCTTGACTATGGTTATTAACTTCCCACAAGTTTATGAAGCCAGTTGAGCCATCCCTTGTTGGAAAATGCAGCCACAGCAGTCTTCAAGTGACCCCCAGTGATAGCCTCTCATCTCCAAAGGCAAAAAATGAAATAGAAATGTTTTCTTTTTGTTTTTTGTTTTTTTATTTTTCAGATCTAGATCCTTTTTTCTGTAGTATAGTTTCTCCTGTATACAATTTTTGTGGAGCTATTGGGGATGAATGCTTTTATTGTGGAGATAATCTAGTTATGAGCTTGTTGAGGATCATAGAAGGGAGATTTGATAAAATATGGGTGATATATAAATAAGCAAGAAGAGAAGTGCACTTGCAAAAGTCAATATTTCCATCTCTGTGAGTATCTCCTATGAGGATGGAGATATGTTGATGAAGTAATCTAATTGTCAACTTAATAAACAGCTAGAAGTGCTTGTGGAATGAACAAAGGTTTTATCGAAGTCCTGTAGAGTTCTATCGAGAAAACGTTGAGATGAAATTCTTGCTTGATGCGGTTCTAGTTAGCTGCTTAAATTTGTTTTATAAGTTTTATGCATAGGGTCTCCTTTTGGTTTATTGAATACCCGTCAGACCATCTTATTTTTTCCGTTTGAACTAGAGAAGCACTTTGGCTACCTATTCATTGTGGTTGACTTTGAAAACCCTCAATAATTGTGTTATTCAATTTTTTAAAATGGTAAAATATTGCATACAAGTTTTTTGAAAAGCATGATAAGTGCTGTAGATTTAAGAAATAGGACATAGTTTAATTGAGCTTATTTTGATGTTGATTTACTGTTTTAGGAGAATTAATGTTTCCTTTTTATATTTCATTACCTAGGCGAAGTTTAGATTGTAATATTTATGAAGTGGTTCTATATTCAGTTTTCAATTGTCCATTAATTTTTAAATTATTGTGTCTCTTCTCTCCAATTTTTCCCTTGTTGTTTGAATTCCTCTTTTCTTCTTTCTCTTCCCTTTTCACTCTCCAGTCATTTTAGCACCGAAAACTAATGGAGTAGGCACTACATCTAAGAGACCCTTGTTATCAGGTGCTTCAATTCTCGAAAACACGAGGATGAGCTTCTTTTAACTCTTAGATGTTGCAATTCTTCTCGGGTAATTTTGTTTGCTTTCTCTGTTATGGAATCCACTTCGTGGAATCTAGATCTATTATTGAGGAGCTCTTGGCTTGGGAGTGGTTTATTAGAACTAAATGGAAGGGAAGAGCTTGGGTATGCTTTTGTTTGACAATTCTTGGGAAAATATGGAATGACAGAAACACAAAAGCTTTTGGGAATGTGGAGAAGTTTTCTTTGGATCTTTTGCTTGATTCATTCGGTGCTTTTTTGGATTACAGGCCCATTTTTATCCTCTTCTTTATTAAATTTTACAGGGATCAAAAACTTTGATTCTTTGTGTTTTGTGTTTTCATCTTTTTATCACCTTAGAATTTGTGGTGGCACCTTGGCATCAATTTTTTAAAATTAAATTTTATCTGTTACTGGCAGAAAATAGTGATTATTGGTGGTATGTAAAATGGAGATTGGAGTTCAATATCTAAGAACTATGTCCCCTTTCTTCATTGTGTATTTCTTTTTCTTTTTCTTTTTTTTGGAGGGGGGAGGGGAAGGGTGTTCTGTTTATAAATTATTTTTTTCATGCTTTTTTAAATATTTTTACTGATACAATGAACTTTATTGTGGGAATTTTCCAATTTATAGTATTTCTTCAAGTAGAAATATAGTCTAATTTTCTTTACCAGTATGTTTGTTTGTGTATTAGGCCCCAATTAACTAATTTATTTGGGGGGGGTCAATTTTGATTTGAGTGTGATCATTGTTGCAATAAGTAAGCTTGCTTAGTTGCAACTTGAGTTCATGAATTTAAATCTGGAAATTTCCTCGTCAATGCGGGGATGAGGATGTATATATATCTCTCTTCCTAAAGCCCAGTGTTGTGCCTTGTGGCGCCTTTTGCTTTGGCAATTTTGTTTCAGCTGAGTTCACGTCATACTGAAACATAGTTTTTAGATCATGACCTCTCCTGAACCTTGTTTTTTTGCAAAATTGAAAATATGCCATCTATTTCTTTATGGGTTATAAACCAAACAGGCAATCAGAATTTTTACCTCTATCAATATCTTCTCAATGGTTTTTTTTCTAAAAATGGAATTCGTAGTCATATGTGCTGCCAGCTTAATGGAACTCCGATCATTGTAATGATCACATAGTTGGATGACTTGGATCTTGATTTTGGAATTTCTCTTCCTTAAATTGCCTTCTACGTTCTTTTTTATTTTTCTTCATCTATTGTCTTATTTTTTATTGGTACATCTATACAAAAATTTTTGAACTTAAGGTTCTCATATCTGTCAGGTAAGGAGTATGAAACGAGCTAGAGACATAAGAGATCAGTTGGAGGGACTTCTAGAAAGAGTTGAAATTGAGGTTACATCAAGCCTCAATGATTTAGAAGCAATCAAGAAGTCTATAATAGCAGGTTATGTATGGCAATTTATTTCTTCTAGTTTATTTGTAATAATTTAAGACTTTTGAGTCTATCTTTTTGTATGACACATGATTTCTATTTCAGGCTTCTTTCCTCACTCTGCAAGGTTGCAGAAAAATGGATCTTTCCGAACAGTTAAACACCCTCAGACTGTTCATATACACCCGAGCTCTGGTTTAGCACAGGTATGCTTTGTGCTATTGCAAGTGATATTTTGAACAACATTTTCTTGCTCATATCTTTGGAGACAAGTAAAAAATAACAAGGCATGGTTAATTAGTCAAATTATGCATTTGTTATTGATTTTCTTTTCCGGTCAGAATATAATTTATCATTTGTTCTTGATGTGGTATTCCCTGGCTACAATCCATCTCGGGCACCAAGTTTGATAATTCCTACCATGTTTATGGGGTACCATGCTTTAATATTCCTACCGTGTTCTATGGTAATGCTTAAATTCTAGAAATATCTCTTCATAATTTCTAATATTACATCTAAAATTCTTTCTTTCCATTTTGCTTGATTTAGGACACGGAAAGGGAAGAGTGAAAGAGCAGAAGAATGGATGATGAAAAACGAATCAGTCATAAGAGAAATTAGAATCACTACTGAAAATGTGGGGCTTTTTTGTTTTTTTTTGTAAATTTCAATTTATTCACAACTAATTTTTGTGAAAAGGGTTGAGTCAAAAAGGAGGTGGTGTTTTAGGCAACAAGGCCAGCGATGGTCTATCTTGTGTTTGGGTGGTATGTGTCTGTTGGCTGTTAAGAAGATAACTTCATTGACCTTGTTTAGGTCAAAGGAGTTGCACATAGGAAGATGTTTCGATGGTTGATTTGATTGGATTATGTGTTTGCAATTTAGGGAGATTGGCTGCAGTGGGTTGCAGTTTCTAAGATGGGTCTGGCTGGTGTTGATGGTGGATAGTGAAGAGGGTTATTGATTGTGGTAATAATATATTTCAGCAGTGTTGGGGACTTGTACGCCCAATGAACACAAGCAGCAGAATGGTGGTGGGTGAGGAGGCACAAGCGGGAACTCCTGCAAGCAGAACACACAAGAGTCCATTAAGAAATAATTCAATGCAACTTAGCACAATTATGAATAACAAACAATATGATGAACAACCTGGAAAATAAGTAAACTAGGGAAGTGATATTAGAGGGGATGGGGAAAATGCAGCTCCTGGTTCAACTGGGAACCAAAATAATGAACTTAAAGAAAATAACTAATAAATAGATGTAAACGGCAAAATAGTTATAAAATTTGCAGTAGTAGACTTTATTGATGAAGTGGACTCCAAGCTTGCAAAAGGAAGAACCCTCTCAGCTTCTTGGACTTTCTAAATTCCTAATTCTTCATAGTTTATGCCATATATGAAAATATTAGTATCGATATCAATTATGGTCACATTAATATGAAATATATCATACACTATATTAGCATCAAATATCGACCGATGTATCGTATATATCATACACTATCTGAAAAAATTTCTGAGAATCTATAGCTGATATACAAATATCGACCGATGTATCGTATTATATTATCGATACAGCAATATATCGTGATTTTACGATGGTATCAAAGGATACTGGTATTTAGTTTGATATTTATATATATCGTCTGATATTTTCATCTAAGGTTTATACCTATTACAACATGGCCCAATCTTCCAAAAAATTTTTGATTCAATGGACTTGGCCCAAGCCTATCGATGATGTGGCCTCATGACTTGGCAGATACCCTTTAACATGTTTTATTATCATTTTAGATGTGGTTCTCCATTGATCGCTTCCTATTGATGAAAACTCATCCTTGAGTTCTGAAAATTTGTTGTAGGAAGGAAATAATGGCGGGTAAAAAATTGGACATCAGGCGATCATAGTTTTTCTTGTGCTTGGAGAGAATATAGGGTTGAGTATCAACAACTGCAGTGAGGAATCCTTCAAAAACAACAAAGTTAGTGAGTAGTACTAGTGCCTATTTAAGAGAACTCAAATCAGTTAGGTTGGTAGGTCTTTCCCGATTCATCTTTTCTTGATAGAACTCAAAAAAGTCAGTCAACTAGTCTCTTCAACTGCACAGGTAACACTAAGGTTGATGTCTAATGGACTAGGCGTCAACTGCTCAACCAGCAAACTCTCAATTACAAATAAGAAATGTGCTAAGTTAATTGGAAGGAAGATGCTTGTAAATGTAACCTTAGTCCTTGAGCTATTCTTGCTGTTCTTAAAACTATGAAGGGTGAATCATGGAGAATGTGCATGGACAGTGGAGCCATTAATGAGATTACCATCAAGCATGTATGAATATATCACCCAAGTTGCAGCCGTACAGCATTTATCATATCGGGTGATACATAACTGTATCAGATAATTTTTTTGCTAATTGGAACTTGAGGATAAATATTGGACAATATATTGTAAAATGTCGGGTGTATTAGCTGTACGATGGTATATTGTGATTTTGTTGTGGTATTAGAAAATATATATATGGGCACCTTGGTATGATATTGCATTCCATGCTGCAAGTATATGCTTCTCATAAAGGACTTGCTTAACATATCTATTCTTGTCTAGTATGATGATTGATCCATATAGTGGATTCGACTATATTAGGGTCAAACCAGATGACGAGTGAAAGATTGTGTTAGTACGTTAAGTGGACTTTCTGAGTGAGGGCAATCATGTCTTTCAGCTTGCCTAATTCCCCCTAGAACTTTTATCATAGTTATGACACATGTTTTAAAGCAATCATAGGGAAATTTTTCATGGTCTATTTTGACATACCCTGGTTTGCTATTGGTCAAAGACGTAACACCCAAATCATCTTTCTTTGGGTTTCTAGCTCTCAAGGAACAAAAAATTTATGCTGAAGAAGTATTCCTTCAAGTACTTTTCTAGCCTTCATCGTGTTCATGCAAGCTATTGCATTAGACCCTAAAAATGTTACTCAATAGGGAGCATCCTAAACCTTTGACCATTACGGAGGTTTATAGTTTTGTTGGTTTTGAAACACTAGAAACAACTGCTGTGCGGTATTGCATCTGTCACCCCTCTAGCTTCCACTGCTTGACCAATATCTACAACTTGTTCTGTTGTTGAAAATAACAATGAGTGATTGTCTTAATGCTTTGATTTGCAATGGTTTGTTTTGGAAAACCCATCTTTATGCATGATTTTGTCATGACTTGTTCATGGCTCGGCAATGTCACCCATGTGGCTAGGCCTCAGTGGCAAGGCTTAGTCCACGCCATCCTAACATGTCATAAATTAGTTAGTAGTCAAATGTTAGCTAGCTAGCTAGCAAGCAAACTAGGTAATTGTAGTTAGTAACGTGTGATCTAAAGAAAGAAAGGGTGTTTGTTTGGTGGAGGTAATGTAAGTACTTAGGAGTATGTGGTTATAATCACTCCTAGGAGTCTATAAATGTAGTATGGGCTGGATGGTGTAAAGATTGTGAATGATAAATGAATGAATGGATTGTCTTGGCTTTGCTACTCATCCCCTTGGTCTATATTCTCTATTCTATAGTCTTCTTGTCTCACCCTCCATCTCCCAAACTTCATCTTTTTTTCACTAAACTATTTTAATTCCTAGTTTAGTATATGATTTCCTATTCATTTTATAACAAATTGATTCGTAATATTTCCCATTTTAATGTCAAAATCCATGATTCTTGCATGCTGTTCCACTCCTTGGATTGATCATCCCATCTCTCTTTCAATAGCAGTGTTGAACATGGATGATAGTTGCATGTTAAGATGGATTTGTTGGATGAGTTGTTTGTATTGTTCCTAATCTATTCTTTGTCTATGTTGGGAGTAGATGCACCCTCCACCAAGATGGGTTATTTACCATGAATTGGTTTTGACGACAAAAGAGTATTTGCGCCAGGTTTTCTTCTTTCCATCGAATGAGCAAAAATTGTTTCATTCTTTTCAATATTGTTTCATGTTGCTATTATGGATAAATTGGAGATTGGAAATGCAGGTTACTGAACTAAAACCAGAGTGGCTGATTGAAATAGCTCCTCATTACTACCAGCTGAAGGATGTTGAAGATGGTATGCTGGTCTATCTCATCTCTCTGTGTACCTCCATGTTTGTGCGTGCAAAATTCCATTTAATCCGCCCTGGTGGGTGGAGTGTTTTACTAATATTCAGTTTTGATATATGCTCGCCTTTACTTTCTTGAACTTGAGTAATTGTGTACAAAATGCAAAGTTATCTCTGAAATTACTCTTGGATTTTTCTAAATAGCTATGTAATATTGCTGGCAGTGAGTTCAATGAAAATTTCACGAGGAAAAGGACATGCTAGTTGAAAAGACGATACTCTGTAATGTAAGAGATCTTCCACGTGACCATACTCTGTAATGTAAATATTTTGTTTTAGCAAATATTCCTTGGCACCTGACCTAGCTAGGCATATTTGTATTCTGTGTCTATTTAATCTGATGCTTTGGTGTTAAACTTAATTTCTGTTATTTATCTTGCATTTCTCCTGAGCTGATCTTTTGTTCTAGTTTTTAGCAACTGGTAAAGTTCTCTTTGTGCTAGATGATGACACTTGCGTAGCTCACTGTCATGTGATGTAGATAAATCAACATTTATTTGATGCTCTCATTAAGTTTATAGAGGCACAAAACTTTTGAAAAACAAA
This sequence comes from Nepenthes alata, assembly GCA_028571085.2. Lineage (NCBI taxonomy): Eukaryota > Viridiplantae > Streptophyta > Magnoliopsida > Caryophyllales > Nepenthaceae > Nepenthes > Nepenthes alata. Next base: position 1,906 of record JAOVVI020019676.1, on the reverse strand, counting down.
TTACTGTAAAAGATTGAATACAAAGAGCATGAAGGATTTTACAAACAAATTCTTATAGTAAACAAATTCTAGAATCAATGGGGTATCCCAATCTGCAATGCCAAAATACATTTCTTGAAGGATCAATAGGTGTTGAAATAGAATCAAGCTATGCGGATGCTGAAGCTAATGCTGCAGACTCTTGGGAAGCAACTGCTACCAGCTTTTGTTGATACATAACATTATGCACTTTACCCCTCTCAATCATGCCCAAGGAGGTAACTTCCAGTATGAATCATTTATTAGAAAAGAATATTAAACGACAAGAAAGTTCTTGTGCTAGATTTCTTAATGATGAGGGTTGAATTTGAAAGATGGAAAGCACAAGACATTCTTAGGAACAATTATTTTATTCAGAAGAACATCTCAGTAAAACCTCCATTAGATAATTTTGCTTTATATGAGAGATAAATGGGAGGAAGATGAGTATAGGGATGGGCAACAGATCGTATGATCAGTTGCTCATAGGTTAATTATCTAAGAAATACCATTTTCTTGGAAGGAATTCTTTGAAAAGCAGAGAAACATAAAGAAATACCAACATAGTAGTTGTAGTATCAGGCTTTGATGTGTTCGTTTGAACCAAGTTTGCAGATTACTTGGTTTGGGACTAAATTGATGCTAGAGTTCCTGAAATTGTTCTTAGGTTATTGATGTAGCCTGAGATTTTTCATTGACTTCCTCTGATGTAGTTGAAAATGCTGCACTCACTTGAGGAGTTATTAAAATTCTTTGCTTGTTAAATAACCTCTGGCTAGGACACCAATGAAGTTTATAAGATATGTCAATGCTATGTTGTTACGGGTCTGGTTGACTCTGCTACCACACCACCGACTGTTTCTCCACATTCTTGACGAAGTGCACGTGCAACCCGACCACCACTTAAGTTTCAGGATTATATTTAGTTTATTTTTCTCGATAATTATTAGACTTATAGCATGTTGATATTCTTCCATAACACAATGCTGTTAGGAAGTTATTATACTTATGTTATATATTCTGCTGTTGCTACAGTTAGGGGAATACAGAGCATTATTTCAGTCTTCTTTCTCTTTTCCTAGTTCCCTATTCTCTGCCCCCCTCACTTTGCCCTTCTGTTAGAACTCCCCTTTGTGTTCCTTGTTCTTCTCCTCCTTCGTTCTGTTCCCCCATCAGCTGCAGGTTGAAGCCTTGATGCATGAATCATTTTTGGTGCTTTCATTGAGGCATTGGTAGAGGGCATGACGACACGATATAAGGCACTCAAAGAATTCATTCTGGATTGTCGAAAGAACTGAAGGAAATCGTGGTGTCTGTACTGCAACATGCAGACGGCCTCGTTGCAAATACCTCCACTACTAGACAATTCTAACAATCCCTCACAGAAATCCGCCATTCCATGAACCGACTCGAACGCCAGTCTTTGCCATTAGCAAACCCCCCTTTGCTTCGCACTCCTTCGTTTATGGCTTCACCCACTATTCATTCCCACCCACTGCCGCAAAACCCACCCATTTCGTTGCCAATACCACTGGATGTGCCAATTTTTGCTCATCTACGGCTACCCGAACTCAAATTTTCATTCTTTTCAAGAGAAGACGTCATTGGCTGGTTGTTCCGAATTGGGCACTTCTTTTTGTTCCACCACACCCTGAACAGAAACTCACCATCGTTGCCTTCTACATGATAGGGGCTACATATTAGTGGTACTAATGGATGCATGCCACCAGACAGCTCTCCACCTAAGAGATGTTTGCTAGAGACCTGGAACTTTGATTCGGGCCTTCCTCCTACCTCAACTATGAAGCAATTATGTACAAGCTTCGCCAGAACACCACTGTGGCCACCTATATGGCTGACTTCGAGGCTTTCTCCACTCACACTCCAG
>JAOVVI020019673.1:0-10057 GCA_028571085.2 Nepenthes alata | reverse complement strand
CATAGCTTGGCAGCATTGACCACTTCTCCATTGGCTAGTTCCTCTTGCTCTTTGCCACTTTTCGGCTGCCGCATTAATGAGCTGCAGGAGGTGCTCGCAAGCTGCTGCTGGTGGGCCGCCACGTAGGTATCCCGTGTAGTTGGGCTGGGCTCCTATTTTTCTTGAGCTTTGGCACTGGACCCAACACTAGCCCCCCATGCATGGGGTGACCAGTGGTCGGTGCCTAGCATGTCCCTTGGGTTCAATCCGTGGTCCATAGGTTTCCCTCGAGATGCTCTAATGCTTGTTGTCTCATGGGCTTGCGCCTTCCCTAGCCATTTGCGCAGGCCTTTCTGACATTGCAGCGATTCAGTGCCTGAATAGGGAGTATTTGCACGCCTGGGGTTGCGTCTGATTTGAGGGCTTTTCTTATTTCATGAAAGGTCGCCAAGCACGAGAAGGATGCCTATATCACCCATAAATGGGATGGCTCCTTAGCGAGTGTAGTGCATCCTCTGGCTGTCTTCGAGGGAACAATGCGAAGGTTTTGGCTTGCTCCACCTTTGGTGGGGACCCGCGAAGGAGTTGGATGGGCTAGTTAGAGATCCAAAACTCTCGAAGAAGACTGTCTTCATACCCATGCTGCGGTCAATTTCTCATACTAATGAGGGTAGCTCGGCCACTCTGCTGTCGTTACGTGCCTTCCATCCATGGTACAACTTGTCCAAAGCACTGTGGGATCGTGGCAGAACTTTCACGAGGATGCTTCTCGCCGGTGAAGTGCATCGCTTGCCATCTTCACTTCACTTGGTTAGTGCGCAGGCCGTGGAGGAGGCAGAGAGGGGAGCCCCTGTGAGGGAATTGCAGAGTTTTCCTTATTAGTCCCTCCCGGAGGCTCCTGAGCTGAGCGCTGACTCTGCCTCGGTGGACAACACTGGGATCGTCTCCACCGCAGGCAGGCCTGCGCCCAACTGCCCCTTGTGGCTTGTTGGGCAGTCACTGTGGGGCCTGCGCCCCGTGCTGTATCTTCTTCCCTTTTCTTGTACCTTTGTTGCTACAAATCTTGTATTTTGTAAGGAAAGCCTTAATTAATAAAAGAAGTAGTTCCTTTGTGTTTGTTCTTCCATCTTATAGCATGTGCTTTCGCTTACCGATTGCTTTCCCCTGGTGAGTCGCACCCTGCTGTGTTCGCTTGAGGATCTTTGGACGCTTGCGGTCGATTTCGTCGGTTCCACTACTAGAGCCTATATACCTTTCGTGGTTGGGACAACGCGGTTTTAAGGCGGCCTCTGACACCTGGGGCCTTGGAGGTTGCAACGCCATTGGTGGCGATCACATCCATCTGTCTGCCTGGCACATTACGTGTGCAGAAGATCGAGGGGCGCTGTATCATGTTGATCTGTCTTGGAAATGCACGAGGCTTCAGGGATTCTCCACGTGGAGCGCACTTGTTAGCCTTGTCCCAGCACTCCTTGTTCTCAGAGCGTAGCCGTTTCTCAGGAAAACTCCGTCGATTTAAAAGCACAAACCCCATCTCAGGTAATGCGCTCTGCTGCTTCTTTGGCAGTGTGAAGTTTTACGTCACTTGTGATTCCTCTCTCCTTCGCCTGCTCTTGTTGCAATCCTAACGGAGGAGTCGTCCTCATTGTCCAAATCGGGATACCCCTCCGGAGGCTCTGAAACTGGGGCCCATGCTTCTCGGGTCCCAGGTGTAATCGCCTCGGAGAGGGGTTACTCGGAGGCTACTATCGTGGGCCCTACATGATCCCCGCGGGCGCCTCCAGGATTTGAGAGGGCGGAGGGGTCCGCCACCTTATGGGAGTGTGTCCCAGGGAGGGCGGATTTCTCACTCCGACGAGTTGCCAGGGCGGTCGAAGACGTCGAAGCCCGGATGCAAGCTACGGTAGTGGAGATAGAGCAGCTAAGGGCCCACGCCGCACACTTTGAGGAAGCATGGGCGAAATCAGAGACGAGGGTGTCCATACTCGCCAGTGCTAACGTGGGGGCTTGAGCCAGCATTTTGGCACTCCAAGAAGAGAGCGAGTAGATACGCTGATAGCTTGGGATAGAGGTTGTGCGGATGGGGACTGAGCTGAGGTCGAGGTTCTGACCGAAGGAAGTCAGCCCTGCACTGGAAAGGAACTTCTAGGATGGCATTCGTCTCAGCTTGAGACTAGTCTTGCTAGAGGACCCAAGCTTCCGCATCGGCGTCCTGGACTCTTGAACTCCAGCTCCCGGAGACGCTCAGACCTGGTGGAGTATTCGGCACCAGGTTCCTCTGCGGCTCCTGAGGGACGCTAAATGTATCCCACCATAGTTAGCTGTTGTAACAAGTTTCTAATGAATATTATACTGAAATTCAACACTTAGCCATGCCATTTTATTTTTTGTGATTTGTTATGGCTGAATGGTTCATTTTTATTCCCATGCACTTCATTTGGGGGTCCTGCTGTAGTTCTTTTTGGCGATTGAAATTCCTATATTAAATGAGGGTGAGTCAGTGGGGAGTCTTTGCCAAGAAGCTGAAGTGATGTCGATCTGCAGTTTGATGAACAGTCATGATTGTTGACTACTCTGGGCCCCGTGACACCTCCACGGGGCAGGCATGCGGCCCAGACACTCTTGGGGGGAGCGTTGTTTGGGTTTCCCGCTTGTTGGCACTTCACTGCCTATTTAAACTAGCCTTATGGTAAAATTTCCTCTGTTTGTTTCCTTACGCTAAATATTTTTCAATCTCGTCCCGCCCAGTGAGAGAGATAGCAAAGATGAGAGAGTCTCCTTCCTCCTCGCAAACTTGTAGGGCTAGTCGGCAAAGGGTCGACAACACCAGGTCTGTCTTGTCAACCAGTGCCATCGCCGCTCTGTTGGTAGATTATGGGATCCCCAGCGATTGGGGTTACCGTGCTCCTTGCTTTGTGGGAAGAGCCAACGCTCTACCAGATGGCTTTGTCATAGTTTACGAGCACCATTGAGAGGGGGGCTACGTTATCCCATGCCGTGCACTCTATATGCATTGGTGGAGGCGTTGGGTGTTCCGACGGCGAGGCTCCACCCTAACGCCCTCTGTTATCTGGTCTCACCGTGTACTTTTGCTCACCTTAATGGCGGCTCTTTCGATGCCAAGAAATCTAGGTTGATCTTTCGCTTCTCGAAGTCGGAGGACTAGATCTCCATGTCATCAAAGACCGGCTTCCGCTTTCAAGGGACCAATCTTGACTCGGTAAAGAACTGGAAGAGCTGATTCTTCTTCTTGCAGGACCCTCCTGACTCTGAGCTTTTGCACGAGTGGGGCCCAATTTTGGGGTTCTTCCATGAGAAAGTGTCAACGGATGTTGCCAAGGAAGCGGCGGAGTTAGTCGCTGTCATTGTGTCCCAGATGGCGAAGTTCTCCATCCTGGGCTACCTTTTGACATCCATTACGTTCGAGGTCGCTAAGTGGGGCCTTCGTTGGGCTGGCATGCCACCGTCCTGCCAAAAAGGACACTGGGAAGGTGCCATTCCCCCACTGTCCGATGGGGACGAGGAGGAAAGTTGTTCGCTACTGGAATCATCTTCGGATGAGGAGGAGATTGAGGTTCTCTTGAAAAGGTTCAGGGAGGCCGGAGGCACCTCCACACAGAGGTCGTAGAGGTTGGCTGTAGGCTCTGCTGCGCAGGTTTGGGCTCCCGCCCTCAAGGCAGCGTCAAGCATCGAGCCTCAGGAGGAGGCCGGTAAACCCGTTCCTATTCTTACCACGGTGTTAGCTGAGCCCGGCGTCCCTGAAGTGGGGCTTCATTCTGGCGAGGAGTCTCCTATGCACTCCTTCATCGATCTGGTCATGGAGGTGGCTCCAGGCATAGCACCAGCACCAGAGTTAGAGGGATCTTCGGAGCCAGCTGTGGTCTTTGCAGAGCCATTTTTGGTGGGTTGGATCTTGGGGGACGTCCCGTGGAAACGGAGGTGGAAGTCGTATTAGAAGCCAGCCCACCAGGCGTTGAGACGGCCGTGGGAGAGGTGGCTTTAGAGCCGGAGCCCCCAAGAATTCCTTGGCCTACCGTGCTTCTGACCCATCTGATCCCCGCGGGAGTCACGGTTGAACTTGAGGAGCCCTTGGGTGCGTCCACATCAGGAGATTTGGCACATCCTCCGAACACTGCCTCCGCTCAGGTACAATCGCTCCGAATTGGTCGTCCTTTCACAGTCAAAATTTTTGAGAATTCTCCTGACTTCTCTATTTTCCATGCAGATTCCTGAGGAGGGCGAGCCTCCTGATGTGCTAGCCGCCTTTCTGCACGGAGCTTTCACCGCGGGCTGCACGTCATCCAGTGCACGAGAGCTCAACTCGCTTCCCTTCGAGGGGAGAACAAGCGGGCACAAGACAAAATTAGGCGCTTGCAGCTAAAAGTGGAACAACTGGAGGCGGCGCTGACCGCTCTTAAAGACGAAAATTCATGCTTGTGCAAGAATCCGAGGGGTCGGCTCACCCCGTTGGAGGCGGATCTCATGATGGAGACTCGATTTTGGGACGGCATTCACCTGTACCGTAGGATTGCTTCTCTTGTGGTTCTTGATGTACTGGAAGGGGTCTTCCATCCTGGCAACGCCGGGGTCCGGGATGGATCACGTCTAAGGAATTTCCTTGAGCAGGTTGGTCCGTCCAACCCTCCACAGTAGTCTTGTTTGTATACATTGCTTTTCTTTCCTCTTCTTTTTTTTGTGTACAAGTGAATGAAAAGTAGCACCTTTCTTTTTTTTCTGTATACATTGCCACCCAATAAGATCCGTGAGGTCGTGTCTCGCGTTCAACGGCTAAGCTTGCAAAGCTATTGTCGCCAAGGCTCCAATCCGGTGCCTTCTTATGCTGTACTCGTCCTTCATCAGAGGATGTCATCGCATCTCGCGTGTTTAATGAGAAGTTAGATCCAGTAAGGTGGACGTCGTTGCAAGTCCCATGGAGCCACACTGAGGTCCACCCAGGTTTTCAGGCCACGACAGCCAGGCTCTGGGTCTAGGCCTTTCATTGTCTTGTATCCGTGTTGGGTGCGTGGTCCCTGCTCAAGGCGTCATCACCACATGGTCCTAGCCCTCAACCATCGTAGATTGAGGATACTCTCTTCTTTTTGAAAAGGTCGCCGCACGCTTGCATTTCTTGCCCTAAGGTTTTAGTGGCTGCAAGTTGGGAAACTTCAAAAGCCCCCAGGCCTAATGTCTTGACCGTCTGGGTTGTTTGGCACGAAGCCAAGGTAGTGGGTCACTGGGACCCTTCTAATGTGGATTCAAAGTCTGGATGCGTCTTTCTCTGGACCGCTCAACGTGAGGTCTAGGCTTGAACAAGACCGTTGACGGGCCACTTGGAGTGGGGCCAAGGTTCTGAGGTGACAGTTCATGGGGCATTGGGTACGGTGCCAACGCCTTGTTTTATGGACGGACGATCGACCTCCCCAGTCTAGGTCGTATTATTTTTGGAATGTTATGCATGCTAACACTTCACACGGATGGAGAATGCAGGCTAACGGAATAATTAATTTTATTAGGCAAAAACTTGATGTATGTACAAGCACTCTTCAGGATGCATGTACGTGCCTTACCTTGGCCAGTGTTGCATCTCTGGTAGTATTTCCTTAGGTTAGTGGCATTCTTGGTCCGGGGAACCAGTTTACCATTCTGGGCGCGTAGCTTATACGCTCCGTTTCGGAGAATGGTGAAGACGGGGAAGGGGCCTTCCCACCTAGGGGAGAGTTTGTTCCTGCTCCAGGCTTTTCCTGCTGCTTCTACGCTCCGGAGGACCAGATCCCCAACCTCAAGTGGGCGAGCTTTCACCCGCTTGTTGTAATACCGTGCGACGTGCTGCTAATAGGCCGCGGTCCGCAGCTGGGCTGTGTCTCAAACTTCTAGAAATAGGTCAAGGCTTTCCCGGAGTCTCTGTGAGTTGGTGGTGGGATCAAAACAGTCGACCTGCAGGCAGGTTAATCCCACTTTAACGGGGACTACAACCTCAGCCCCGTAACAGAGGCTGAAGTGTGTCTCTCTCATTGGCTCCCGTAGGGTCGTTCGATATGACCACAGTACGAAAGGTAGCTCTTCGACCCATGAGACCCCTATGTCCACCAGCTTGATCTTTAGCTCCTACAGTAGCGTGCGGTTGGTGACTTTAACCTGTCCGTTAACCTGAGGGTACGCCATGGACGTGTGGATTAGTTTGATGCTTAGATCAGTGTAGTACCTTGTGAACCATTCACTAGTAAATTGGGTTCCGTTGTCGGTCACTATGACTTTAGGAATCCCAAAGCTACAGACGATGCTTTAACAAAGGGATTCTCTTGCATTCTGCTCGGTGATTCGAGCCAGGGGGGACCTCTTCCACCCATTTGATGAAGTAGTCAATGCCGACAATTAGGAACTTCCTTTGCCCGGAGGCCAAAGGTAACGGTCTGAGGATGTTGAGCCCCCATTGCGCAAATGGACACGGGGATTGAAGGTTGTGCAACTCTGTATGCGGTAGGTGCATTACGGAACTGTGGATTTGGCAGCTATTGCACTTCTTGATGAATCCCATGGCATCCTGCTTCAGGGTTGACCAATAGAGACCTTGTCGTAAGATTTTAAACGCAAGGTTCTTTCCCCCAATGTGCGAGCCACATACGCCGAGGTGTACTTCACTTAGAGCGTACTCGGCTTCCTCAGGGGTGAGACATTTTAGGAAGTGAGCAGAATATCCAAGCCTGTATAGTCTCCTGCCGAGGAGCGTGTACCACCATGATGTCTTCCTGATCCGTTTGGCATGGTTAGCGTCGCCGGGCAGAGTTTCATCGGTCAGGTACTTTCTGTACGGAGTCATCAGTTGTCCCCCTCATCGACTCGCAGTACTTCTTAGTCCGAGGAGTCGATGATGGGTGTGGCCAGAGTCTCCCTCGGTTCTCTGGCGTACTAGTCTTGGTACCCCGTAGCTGCGTGGTCTAGTTGTCAGACCTAGGGACGTGTGTGATCAGGAAGTGGTCGAACCCATGGATCAGGGTCTTTGCCTTCGCCAAGTATTTTGCGAGCTGTGGGTTTGTTGCTTCAAAGTTTCCTTGGATCTGGTTGACCATGAGCTTGAAGTCACTGTGTACGATGAATGATTTTACGGAACATTCTTTGGCCAGGCAAAGACCTGCGAGAAGGGCCTCGTACTCTGCCACATTGTTGGTGGCTGGAAAGGTCAGCGTGACATAGTACGTAATCTCCGCACTGTTTAGAGTCTTCAGCACGACCCTGACTCCGCTACCTGCTTGAGTGGACGATCAGTCCACACTCAGGGTCCACACCGGGTGGTCGAGGTCTCCCATGCTCCGTGGGCTGCTAGGGTCATCCAGAGCTGGGGTCGCTGCCTCGACCATGAAGTCTGCTAGGGCTTGACCCTTGATGGGCGGCCGAGGTCAGAACTCCACGTCGAACTCTCTCAGTTCTACAGCCCACTTGACCAGCCACTCGGAAGTCTTTGATTTTTGCAGGATTGACTTCAGAGGTTGATCCGTTAGTACGATGATCTAATGTGATTGGAAGTAGGGCGGCAGTTTCCGCGTCGAATAGATGAGCGTCAACGCGATTCTTTCAGCTTGTGGATAGCCAACCTCTACATCTGTCAGTATCTGGCTTATGTAGTACACTGGCCGCTGCACTCCCTCATGCTTTCTAACTAGCACGGATCTGAGGGCCATTCCTGACGTTGCCAAGTAGAGGTATAGGTCCTCGCCCACGCACGGCGAGCTCAAGAGAGGTGGTTTGGCAAGGTAGGCTTTCAGCTCTTTAAAGGCTTCGCCGCATTCCTTGGTCCACCAGAATCTTGATAATTTTGTGCCCCTCAGTGCCTTGAAAAAGGGCAAGTACTTCTCTGTGGATCTGGCGAGGAAACACGAGAGGGTAGCCAGCCGCCCGATGAGTTTTTGCGCTTCCTTCACTGTCCGCGGAGGGTTCAAGTCGAGGATGGCCTTGATCTTCTTCCAGTTGGCTTCGATACCGTGCTGGGATACGATGAAGCCTAGGAACTTTCCTGAGGTTACCCTGAACGTGCATTTGGCAGGGTTGAGCTTCATCCGGTGTGCCCGAAGGATCTGGAAGGTCTCCTCCAAGTTGCTAATGTGGTCACCGGCAACCTTGCTTTTTACGAGCATGTCATCGACGTACACTTCCACGTTCTTCCTATTTTGACTTTTGAATATCTTGTTCACCAAGCATTCATAGGTTGCCCCGGCATTCTTGAGGTCGAAGGGCATCACTTTATAACAGTATGTGCCCTGGTCGGTCATGAAGGAGGTATACTCCTCGTCCTCAGGGTGCATCTGAATCTAGTTGTAACCGGAGTAGGCATCTATGAAGCTCAGAAGCTCATGCTCGAACATAGAGTTCACACGCTAATCAATCATGGGGAGAGGGAAACTGTCCTTTCGGCAAGCCTCATCTACGTCAGTGAAGTCTACGCACATTCACCCTTACTGTTGCTTTTTTTTACCAGCATGACGTTGGATAACCATTTTGGGTATTGGACCTATCAAATAAATCCGGCATCGAGGAGTCTTTTCACTTCTTCCCTTATGGATATCAGCTTCTCGACAGAATGGTTCCTACGCTTCTGCAGAATGGGCTTGTGGCGGAATTGAGGCCCAGCTTGTAGACAATCACTTTGATCGGTATCCCGGGCATATCGGCAGGAACCCAAGCAAACATGTTGGAGTTTGCCTTTAGGAAGGTGATAAACCGATCACGTTTGGCAGGCGGGAGAGAGCTGCCCACATGGGTACACTTTTTTGGCTCGGCAGGATTTAGAGGGATCGCTTCAGTAGCTTCTCCCGACTAGACTTGTTGTAGTAGGCCTTTGTTGTAGATGTCAAGATCTTTATCCGAGCAGTCCGATGCTACGGGGGTGACCTGGGACAGGTAGCATGTTCGTCACATCGCCTAGTCCCCACGTACTTCCCCCACATCACACGGGGTGGAAAACTTCACCTTCAGATGAGGGATTGACGTTACGGCCGCGAAGGCTGTGAGGAAAGGTCTACCCAGTATATCATTATAAACAGACGGTAGGTCGACGATGAGGAACACCAGCTCTCGCGTTGTGACACACGGGTAAGTTCCCATTGTGACCTCTAGCTGGACTATCCCCTACACGGGCACTAACTTGTTGTCCAGGCCGTACAAAGGGCCATCTGCCGCTCTTATCTGACCTTGCCTTAATCCGAGCTTAAAAAAGGCACTGAGATATAACAAATTATGTGAGCTTTCATTATCAATTAAGACTCGTTTCAGTTGGTAGTTAGTCTTACCGTCTAAAATGATGACGGATACAACAAGGGGGTCAATGTGGGGGAAGGTTACATGAGCAATATTGTTGCTACTAAAGCTATTGACATCACTCCTATCCCCTATCTTCGTTCTCTTGTTGCTGGAAGTTGGTTCCTGCTCCTTCTGTCGAGCACCCCTGGCGGCTGTGGTAGAGATCATGTTGATCAAGCCGGCAACTGTATGGCCTCGGGGGGCTCGCTGGCCTCACCCTCTAATGTTGCAAAGGCTTACCCCAAACCTTTCATGAACCGCTTAAGGTGCCCGCGGCGGATCAGGTCTTATATTTCCTGCTGCAACGTCCTGTAGTTCTCTGTAGAATGTCCGAGGCAACGGTGATACTAGCAGTACTTCATCTGGTCGCTGCCACTCAGGCTGTTTGACGCTTTTGGCTATTTGAAGAACTTTTCATCCTGGATCTACATCAGGATGTTTGCACGGATATCATTCAAAGGAGTTAGGGATGTCTGTCCATGATCCTTCCAAGATCTCGACGAAGGGCGTGGCTGCTTGTGGTGCTCCGGGACACGGTTATCGTCACCGCTCCTCTTCTGCCAGTTGGTAGGTCGGGGATCTTCCGGGGGACAGTCTACACATTCAGGGCACTTTGCCTCATTTGCCTCTTCTGCTGTGATGTAGGCACAGGTGATGGCCTCAGCCTCACAGAATGACTGAGGGTGCTGGTGCGACAGGTGCTTAAAAAAATCCCCTGCTGCGAATGTAGCAACGAAGACGTTGAGCTTCAGCTCATCAGAGAGCTGGGGGATTCGGCATGTCTCGG
>JAOVVI020019671.1:0-10057 GCA_028571085.2 Nepenthes alata | reverse complement strand
CTTCTCATTCAAGAGAAGGTTTCCACGTAAAAATCTTGTGTTCGATCTCTCTTCTCTCTCTCTTACTCAATCATCATATCATTTTTATGTTGCTCGGACCCTGAAAATCCGGTACGCAACAAAAATATATATAAAAAAATTTAGCCACCTCATACCTCCGACATTGTTGAACTCCTAATATCTCAAAACTTTTGACCTTATTAAATTTTAAGATCTTACTGAATTTTTATAATTTTCTAACTTTATAAGCATATGTTGACGCTAATGTTATAAATCTTACGTAAATATATTAAATATCACCCAGATCCAAATATATAATTACTATCAATTTCTGATTTAATATTTTCTCACCCGTACTATGGTAAACTAAATGATATTGTTAATATAGATGGAGATAATAGATTTTAGGCCATTGAGACAAGGACAAAAATATTTTTCAATTATAACTATATTGCTCCAAAATAATAAATGGGTATAATTAATATGGAGTCATTGGAGCATAATTGTTGAACTATAGGTAATGCAACCATTTCGTTGGTGCGATTGGCATAATAGATTTGATTTTATATGACTTCTTAACGGTGGTCGGATATCATAAGAAATTTTATAAGCATTAATGCCAATGATACTGCTAATAGTAGACTATACAGTCGAACACGTTAGGCTTAAGATGCATATAAGTTATATATTATGTGGGTGTTATTCTCAACCTTCTGCAAAATATTATTATTTACAATCCCCGAGTAATATCGACTTCTTAGCTCACCTCTCGAAGATACAGCGGCCACACTATTTCCATCCCAATGAAATAAAAAAATAAAATAAATTTTTTTTAAAATAAAAGAGTTAATGATAATTATTAAATTAGATTTATAAAGTCGTATGAACATAATTTGGGTGCACTACATAGATCCGGGGACTCTTTGTGGAGTGAGAAAAGGTCTTCTCTTGCAGATCTAGACGGTTAAATTAATGATCTAACGGCTCTTCTTTTATATTTAAATATAAAAGATATATGATAACAATTTTATTTTGACTATTTTTTCTCGTAGGATAGATACGCTCTTAGTTTAACATTTGATTTTTGCGCTTGGGCGCCTCGTTCGTGCAGGCCTATATAAAGGGACGCCGCGATGCTCCTATGTTGTCCGATCAACCAGTTCGTTTCAGTGTCCTGCGTGCTCGGCACGGACGGTGATTTGCATTATTGGTTGGGTATTTTCGGTTAATTTTTCAATACGATCACGCCGTAGCAGCAATTCAAAGCGTCTGAAGATCTCAAGTAAGCGAATGAATTCATATGCTTTCAAACATCATTAATCTTTAATCGTTTGCGTATGATTCAATCGAAAAATTCGATAGTTTTTTCCATCGAACGGAATTTCTTTAACCTTTTCGCTGCTCTGAAGTTGATCGCGTCAGTCATTATTAGGGTCGGAATTGTTGTTGTTGTGGTTTAGCAACGTGAAAAGATTGACAATGTAGTGGAGTTCAATCACCCGCTTTGAAAAAAGATCTCTGTTGTTTTCGGCTCCGGTGAATGTGTTGGATGTCAAAAAAAGTGCTGTAATTTCTCCAGTTTCACTTTCATTGTTGCCAACTCTGTGATCTTGAACTGATAGTTGCATTCGAATCGGATGGAACTGGAATGCCTTGCCACAGATTCCAAGTACATGTGCTTTTCATCATTTTCTTCCTACTACTTGATGCATAGATTCCGGCAATGCTCGCTCTTTCTCTCTTTTTTGAATTTCGTCATTTTCAGTCGATCTCAAAATTCGACACGAAGAACCGGATTCAGCAGTCTAAAATATCATAATTGCGAAATATGCATGTCAACTTGCTGACAACCAAACAGAATATCTGAAAATGCTGTAATTGCAAGCGGTTTATTTCTCCTTTGTTGCTGCGAACTTTCTTCTCTGAAACTGTTGATTGTCTTGGAATCTAATGTAATTGTGAATCTCATCACAAATTAAGCGATCTGGTCTCAAGAGCCTTTGATTGTGTGCATTTCATCACCTTCTTCATGTTTACTTGCTTCGTGAGATTCCTACAAAATTCTCTCTCTCTCCCTCTCTCTCTCTCTCTCTCTCTCTTGAGTTTTCAAATAATATCATAGCATACTGAGATAGCAGGTTGAAAAGGCCAGAACTGCAGAACATAAAAGTCACAATTTGGTGGTAACTTAATATCTATCATGACTTTTTACGGAGATATTATGTGAAAGTTTTATGTCACATCTTAAATTTCGTGGCTCACAGAGGTACATACACAGAATCTCATTCATGGAAATCCAACGTGATAACAATACCGATAATTCCACTGTACTGAAGTTGCGAGATGGAAACGTTTCACCGAACAATACTCCAAGAGACCACAATTCAGTTACAGGAGCTCGCTATCGTTCTACATCTGACTACTCTCCCCTGATGAAGTACTTACTTTCTGGACAGCTCTCCAAGGATTGCAGGACTCCACCTAACCGTCAGATGATAGGTTATCAGCACAACAAGAGCAGTCTTAGTGGAAATAACGGCGGGTTCAGCTCGCATGGATCCTCATCGCCGTTGTCAGTCTTCACATTGCCAGCCGTAGACGGCATGGAGAGGCTGCCATTGAGGTCGCAGTTGTCACAGGCGGTGAAGATAGATGAAGATGTATTGGTTATGGATGGAATTTATGTAGGGTCAGTGGCCAGAGGGGGAAGGTTGAGACAGCCTGCCACTTCGGATTCAGGCAGATCTTTGTCATTATCTTATTCCTCAGGAGGTAGTCTATATAAGTCGGAGATATGTCGATTCTGGGAGGCTTCTGGGACTTGTCACTTTGGGCTGAAGTGCCAGGTAAATGGCATCTTATTTCTCGAACTCAACTTTCAACTTTCTTCTGCATGAAGAACTTTGAACTTCGTAGCTTACTTTGCTGCTTATAGAGAAGAGGAGAAGTTGTCCAAACATAAGTACAGTTAAATATTGAAATAGGTAGATGAATGCAATCCTATCAATAGTCCTCCATTGCTGAATTGCCATCAAATTCGTTCCTGTATAAAGGTTTTCCACATCTATGTTTTTTTTCTTTCCCTTTTCCTTTGCTTGGTTTTGTTTTTGGCTTGCCACCAGGGGTTGCGCCACTCACCAGTTTAGCATTTCTCCTAACAGCTAAAAGCTTTTGGAGGGGTAAAGCATTGTACGTTTCACATGTTCAAATAGACGTATCTGTGCCAAACTATCAAACGGTTTTAATCTTTCATTTTGAGTATGAAGGCTTCGTCAGCAGCACAAATTTCGATGGTTTTGCAGCTGATTGACAAATTACTCCTTTGAATCTTTGGCTAATCAATGAGATTTACCAAAAATTGTTCCAGCTTATTCTCGTAGGGAATTGTAAAAATAAATGTACCTATATAAGCAGGTGTCAGAATTGGACAAAGCAAACTGAAAATGTTTCTTTTTCTCCAATTTCTTTCTTGGTTGGTAGAAAGGAGAAAAGGGGAACAAATAATACCTTGGTGAAGAGTTGTTAACGTCTTCTTATCTGGAAACTGCCATATTCACTTAACGATTAATATTTAAAATTTGATAGATGGATGATAAAGATCGCATCATACCATTTATCTACCAACTTCTAATCCTAACCATTGGTTGCATGTCAGAGCTTTCCTATTGGGAGAACCATCGTCGTTCTCTCTTTGATAACATCCAGTCCCCCCTTTTGCTTAAATTTTAATGTCCTCTCAGCTATTGGTCTTAAGGTTGTTTTACTAGAGGCATTGCAACGCACAAATTTGAAAAGCTTTTGGATCCAACTCATTCAATTGAAGAGGGAAAAGAACAAAAATTTCCTCATGCTGTAGATAGGGTCACTAGTGAAGCAATTGCACTACTGAATATTAGCTTCAAAGAAGATGGTGGCATGAGCGACAAGGCCAGAGGACTTTCCGTAACTGCAAAATATACTTAGCAAGAACCTCAAGAGTAGTTTTCGATTTAACATTTAGATATACATTAATGAATCTTACATACAGCTTCTTACCTTAAAAGTCTCATGTTTTCTTTGTTGAACCTGCAGTTTGCACATGGTAAAGAAGAGCTACGCCTTACTCATTTTGCAAACAGAAACACTGCTGAGGCAAGCACACTTCAATCCTTTCACCAAGCCTCTATCCTTGAATGTCTCAAGTTTTCCAGCGCAGAATCCTGAAAAGCAATCTACTTTCCCTCTGCTTTTGCCTGTAGGTGAGCATAGGCAAGCCATATTCAAGCCATGGACCGTGCACCTATGGCCCAAGGCACTGCTTTGGGCATAAGGGCATGTCAACTCCACCTGTGAAAGGAACAGCAGGATCCTCAACAGCCTTAAAAGTCGGTGCATCTTCACAAATAAACTCAAAACAAGCACCATCCGGTAGCCCCATCGTTCCTAGCAGAGGCTGGTCTCCTCTAGATGATGGCATTGAAGTAAAGTTGCCTTCTTCAACTGCAAAAGCTCCATCCAGAGAAGCAGTTGATAAGCATATTAACAGTGTTCTCTATGGTCCTACTCGAAGGAAAAGGCTGCCTATTTTTGTAGATTTCTGTCCTCGGTGAATGATCTTGCCCCGTTGATTCAAGCAGATAGTTTCTCTCATTTTTGGCAAAATCTTAAACTCAGAAAATGTTCTCCGGATGAGGAGTCAACAAAGGAGTTACTAACTGCAATGCTGCTTCTAAAGACTACAACTCGAGTTTAGCTGGGAGACAAGCATTTCTCCAGACTGTAGATTTGGCCGAGGAGTTGCTGAGTATCGATGGACTAAGTTCGAAAGAAAATAAGTAATGTGCTACTGACTTGGACTCGACAGAGGATTCAGAATCTTCTAATGCTGCTTTAGTGCAAGTAATGGCAAGCTTTGTGTTCATCTCACCTTGCTTGCAGGTTTATCGTAACTCATGCTATACCCATTAGAAGAAAGGGAGAGTTATAACTTATGATCAAAATCACAAACAAAAATATCAATATCGGTCAAAACTATATTAATATAAAACATAATGGATAATAAGTATCAGTATCTAATATACTAAAAAAATTTTCCCATATAATCGTTCCTTTACATAAAATTTACAATATCGACCGATACGATAACATATTATATTTTTATCATGATATCAGAAGGCCGGCGCCGATACATATTGGTTGGTTTTTTTATCTACGAAAAACTAATATAGGATTCTCTATCGACAGTAACTTGGTTAATATATGAGAAATGATAATCTCCCGGAAAAACTTAGTTTGAATTGTTTGCTCATAGATGAAAATATAATTATAAATCACAACTATATTAATGTCAGGCATGTCAAATAATACGTATTGATATCAAATATATCAAAAAAACATTATAGGAATCGTAAGCTGACAGGCAAATGTCTGCATATATTTTGAATATCGACCGATATATCATAATATATAGCTAATACGGTAACATATTATGATTTTACCGTTGTATTAGAAAATATTGACATTAAACAACCAGATAATAATACACATTGGCCAATATATTGAATATCGACCTATATTTTCATCTACATGAAAAATCACAAATCAGACTTAATAAATAAATCTAGCTTAACACATTTACTTTATCTACCAATGTTCTCTTTTTTCTAATGATGATTGATCTACTATATTTATCTTCTATACTTCGTATTGAATTTATAAATTCTCATATTGTAGACAAATATTTTATTTCTAATTAGGATTGATAATTAATATTTGTAAATTTGATTGATCGGTGTGCATGAACAATTAATACGAAATAGTTTTTATCATTATCATAAATAAAATATATCTTCATACATTAATCCAGGACTTCACTCTTATCTATCATCAATTGGCCTCAACTCTTAGCTTTTTTCTTTTCTATTTTTATCACCTTTTTTTCTTCTTTTTATATACCATTGAAAATCAAATTAAATACTAAAAATTATATACATAATTTTCAATTTATTAGAGACGTGAGAAAAACCATCCCATGTCTTAACCAATCAAATCTAAAAGCAAAATAATTAAAAAAAAACCAAAATTATATTTAAAAGATAATTTTTCAAATATCTGATTATCGTTCAATCAAACTTAAGAAAATTAAATGAATAAAAAAATGTGGTCTTCAAATTTCATTTTCCCCATCTGCTACAAGGCGAGGAGCTCATTTTACCCCACAATTTGTTTGTTTTTCGATAGGATTTGATGACATAAATGCGTGCTAATTGATTAGAAATTCAGGGTAAATTGAGCCCCAAAAAAATTCAATATGATTGTAAAAATGGGACAGCTTTAAATAAGAAAATTGGGCAATTGATTGCAATGTAGATGAGAGAGTTCAACACATTTGCTACGAAATCGAAAAGATCCGGCTCGACGAGAATGATTCCAATGTCGGGCACAAGAACATGATACTTTTACTCGAAAGCAATTGATTCTCATCTGAGATAAGCCGGAATTTTAATACGAAGAAAGAGCATACTCATAACATAGGCAATAATCACAGAGGAGATTCCAGCAGAAGCGTAAGATATCCTCACGCTCTTGGCGCGGTTGCGGTCAAAAGCGAGATCCATGAGCACAATTCCGATGCCGCCGAGGACGAACATGAATCCGGAGGAGAGGCCTTCGATTATGTACTGACCGTTGACGCGGCCGGGGAGGAAAACGATGGGACGGACGGCGCCGGTGGCGGGGTCCTGGGAGGATCCGATGCCTGGAGGCTCGACGATGATGTCGTAGACGATGCCGGAGACGACTATGAAGTAGGTAAGCAGAACTAGGGCGTAGACGGTCATGGCGGAAGGTAGGGTTAGGGTTGGAAGCTTGAGGCGGAGACGAGGGAGCCGGAGGACACTGTAGGGGATGAACCGAATGATGTGCAGGATTGGATCGATGGAGCCTGCCATCGGATCTGACTGAGATGCTGCTGCTGATGGAGTCGCTACAGTTTCTGATTTCATCCCCATGACTTTCTTGGTGATTGTGTTTTCTTCGGCGCTGGAGTTGAGGAGATGATTATGGAAGAAGGGAATCTGAAAGAAATGAGAAATGGGCTCTTCTCTCTTCTGATTTCTTTAGTACTTAAAAATAATATTTAAAATATTTAAATTTTAAATTTATATCCCAACCTAACTGTTATAATATTATATACTTCAAAATTATATAATTTGAAATATTAAAATAGAAGATGCAAGTCATACTAAAAAAATAATAAATGATGATATTTATAAATATATGCATAAGTGTCACTTATAAAAGTTAATACAATAAAATTACATTTAATGTGATTAAAGTCTTAAAATATAGAAGAAATGAATTATCGGTAAAAAAAAAATATGAGTTACTTATAGTTAGAAAAAATAAAATATATATATAAACTTAAATAATATAAAGTGATGTGATATAAAATAATTTAAAAATATTTATACTAATATCATACCAAATCAAATAAAATAATAAAAATAAATTTGTATAACTGACTTTACTAGTATAACACAAACTTTTATTGTTATTGTATAAATTGGAATCACAGTTTGTATAAGCCTTTTTGAAACCAATACTTTAGAAAAAAATCAATTTATTATTAATGGTATCCAATTGAACTAGGCTTAAAATTGTTTATCTAGAACCTAAGTCTAACAAAACATGACACAAATACCATTGTTAGCCACATAATCTCTTATAATATTTATATTTACTTTATAGATAAAATCATATAATTTAAATTTAAATTTTTAAAGTAATAGTTGATTAGTATATCGACCTATTCAGATTTCTCAAAAAACAAAATAATTGATCCGAGTCATTGATTCGATATCCAATGCTATGCAAACAAAATAAACCTTGTTTAAGGGGTTTGAAATTTTTTTCAGGAGATGTTTCTAACGTTCAAGTTAATATATGCTCATTGGAGGGCATTCCTAATGGTAAGTCATTTTTATATTAAAGACAATTATTTTTTGTCATTATCAGCAGGATATTGCGAGAAAATCATTTCTCTCTTAATAGTTTAATGCCTTTATTTCTCGCTTACCTTTTCTCTTGAGCGTTTTCTCCCTTTTATAGACAAATATGAGAGGTAGGAGGGTTACCTTTGGAAAAATACGCCTAGATTTGTGATAATTTTAAAAAATATATATTTAATGACACTGCATCTCAAACAAATACAGTTTAAAAGTTTGTGACATACTATAGATGTCACACTTCATCCCAGTTGTATTCTTAGGTCGGTGCCTCCTTCGGCTGTCATGAATCAGTTGTTGTTAGGCCACAACACCTTTCGCACTTGCTTGAAGTCATATCCAACTCAACCCAACAAAATTCTAAAATAATGCCTTTTCAACCTTAGTCATATTTTTAAATAGTATCTTTTCAAACTTCATTTTAAGTAACTTTCTTAGGGTGGTGTAGCTTTAATTGGTAGTGACATTGTAACTAACTATCATGTCAAGGTAACTATTGATCTATGATTTTATCCAATGGCTTAGGCTAAAATATTTGGGTGGAGCCGATTAAGTTAAGTGTTAAGCCTAAATTATTATTTTAATCCCAACAACATGTAAAGTGTGGTCTTCAATGTACAATGTATGGCAATTGATTTCTCTATGTTGATTTTTCATTCCATTTCTCTCATCAGTGTGAGTTAAAGAGATGATGAAAATTAATGTTGAAATGATTATTTGAAATGAAAGATTAAAATTACAAAATTATTCATTACATTATGAAAAGCTCATATATTAAATTATCATATTCTACAATAAAAACAAAATAGGATATTGTGCATAAAGTTGAAAAATTATTAAATTATTTTATCTCTATTGTGCATGATTTTACTTTATATTATGTAAATATTATTTTTGTCACTTGAATCTGTGACTACCAAGTCATACAGTAATAATTTTATCGTTGCGAGAAGGTTCCCCATATATTTACTTTTGTTTTATTTTTATTATTTGGCTTGGTTGGATAATGAAATATTTATTATCAAAGAAGCCAAAAAATACATATCCCAATATTTATGGTGGATTTATTTATTACCAGACTGGTGAAAACAGTAATCACTGCTCCTACGGTCTTTGTCGCAACCAATTGGCCAACAATACTAACTACTAACTAAAAATAAACAGCCAATTAATGCCGATTAATACTAGCCACTTGCCCCGACGACATCGATTACCTAGCTTAGGTAGGAGTTGAGAGTGCTTCATCTCTTTAAGTGATAAATGTTATTATTTTATATATCTTAACTATCTACTTTAAAATAATAGTTATAATTTAATAACTGATTTTAAATAATTTTTTATATTTTAAAAAATAGCTAAATTATAATTTTTTATTTAAATATGAACGTTTTAGATTAGAAAAAAATAGACTCCATCTCTTTAAAAGATAGGGCATTTATGATCCCCTTAGGCAAAGACTTCCATCGGTGCCAATCACCTTTGCATTTTTTGGGCACTATTGAATGCCATATGGAATGCCTATAATTTCAATTCTCATATTTTAAAATTCTTTATTCTTATTAAAATAATTATTCCTCCTACAAACCAGATAACATAATATTATATTTAACAATTAGCTACTATCCCACAACCCAATAATATGCCCGTAGTATGGACCTTTCATCTTAAAGTATAAACCGTTTGGTTTCAATTAATTTGTCGGTCGCCATTTTAAAATGTTAGACGATCAAAACAAAATTGGAGAAACAAGCCACAAGAAAAATGAATCAAGGCTATACAAATTATGTGGCCTTTTTTCAGATGAATTATTATTGAAATATGATTCTATTATTATCACAATCCTGACACAAGTAAAAAATAATAATGATATCAGAAATAAAATTTATCTCTAATAATCACAATCAAATAACATAAAATCAATCAACTTCATACTAACAGTGTAAATAACATAGTTAAATAAAATCACAGCGGTCACAGAAATAACTGAAGTATTTTGGTCCAGCTTTGAAACAATATTATACTTACTCAATTTATAAATTATTATTGAAAAAATATCTAACCAAAATACTCAA
>JAOVVI020019668.1:0-10058 GCA_028571085.2 Nepenthes alata | reverse complement strand
CCCATTGATACCTCACATCGATATGCTTTGATTTGGTGTGAAAAGACGAGTTCTTGTTAAGATGAATCGCACTTTGATTATCGCAAAACAACACATATCGTTTCTACTTGAGACCAAGTTCCCGAACGAATTTCTTCATCCATAGCATCTCCTTGCTTGCCTCCGTAATAGTAATGAATTCCGCTTCAGTAGTGGAGAGAGCAACACATCTCTAAAATCTCGATTGCCAGGAAACAGCTCCTCCTGCAAACATGACTAAATATCCCAAAGTAGATTTCCGTGAGTCAACATCACCCGCCATATCTGCATCAATATATCCAACAAGAAGAGGCACATTGCTTCCAAAGCACAAACACTGTTTAGAAGTTCCTCGGAGATACTTCAGAATCCATTTTACCGCGGACCAATGCTCATTACCGGGATTTGACAAGAATCGACTGACAACTCTAACTGTATAAGCTATATCAGGCCTCGTACACACCATGACATACATTAGGCTACACACAGCTGAAAAATAGGGTATGCCTTTCATATATGCCTTTTCATCTTTGGTAGAAGGACAATGACAATTACTTAACTTGAAGTGATTGGCCAACGGTGTGCTCACTGATTTTACCTTTTCCATGTTGAAGCATTGAAGCACTTTCTCCACGTAGCTCTCTTGTGACATCTATAGCTTCCTTGATTTACGGTCGTAAAAAATTCTGATTCCCAGAATTTGTTTCGTCGGTCCCAAATCCTTTATAGCAAAGGACTTCCCAAGCTGTAGCTTTAACTCCGTGATCCGTGAAGCATTATGCCCAACAATCAGCATATCATCCACATAGAGCAAAAGAACAACAAAATTATCCTCTGAAAAAGTATGAACAAAAACACAATGATCCGAGGTCGTTTTCTGATAGCCCTGATTTACCATGACAGATTCAAACTTCCTGTACCATTACCTTGGTACTTGTTTCAAGCCATACAGACTCTTCTTGATATGACACACTAAGTTCTCCTTCCCCTTGAAAAGAAATCCCTCCGATTGCTCCATGTAGATTTCTTCTTCAAGGTCACCGTGAAAAAATGCTGTCTGCACATCCATCTGTTCTACCTCCTGGCCAAGAACAGCAGCCAACCCGAGCGCCACTCAAATGGAAGACATCTTTACCACTGGTGTAAATATCTTGTCGAAGTCAATACCCTTTCGTTGATTGAAACCCTTTACAACCAATTTCACTTTATACATCGGTTGTGAGCTATTTTTATCTGTCTTCAACCTAAAGACCCACTTGTTCTTCAATGCTCGTCTTCCCTTTGGCAGCCTCGTCAACTCAAACGTGTGATTTTTATGCAGCGATGCCATCTCTTCTTGCATAACTTCCATCCACTCCGGCTTGTGTTCATCGTCCATTGCTTCCTCAGAGCATTCGGGCTCTCCTCCGTCTGTGAGTAACACATACTCCTCAGCCGACAGATGAGTAGAGGATTTTTGATCTCTCGTGGATCGTCGGAGTGGAACAGTCTCGATAGGGTCGGCAGTATCAGGAGGAATAGCCTCATCCTTATCACTGTCGGGCACTGCAGTCTCGTGATCTTCTTCATCTTCAGCATTGCCTTAACTTTCATTCTGCTGACAAACAGATGTCGGCAGAAGATCTGAATCACATGCCCGGCTGTCATCATTCTTGGAGACAAACTCTGAATCTTTTTCGATATCCTCTATAGTCTCATTCTCAACAAACACGATATCCCTAAATCGAACCAGCTTTTTCTCAATTGGATAATACAGTCGATACCCGAACTCATCTTTCCCGTAACCGAAAAATATAAACTGTCTTGTCATTGACTCCAGCTTGGTCCTTTCATCTTTGGGAACGTGAACAAAGACCTTACATCCAAATACCCGCAAGTGATCGTAGGATACATCTTTGTCGGTCCATATCTTTTCAGACACTTCACCATTCAAGGTACCGTGTGGTGATAAATTGACGACATAAGCCACGACCCTCACGTCTTCCCTCCAAAATGAGCGAGGGAGCTTTACCTTTGAAAGCACACATTAGACCCTCTCCATCAAAGTCTCGTTCATCCGTTCGGCTACCCCATTCAGCTGCGGTGTCTTCGGTGGGGTCTTCTGATGACGAATTCTGTGGGATCGGCAATACTCATCAAACGCTCTGATATACTCCCCACTATTATCACTTCGGATGCATTTCAACTTTTTCCCTGTTTGCATCTCAACCAAGGCATGAAAGTGCTTGAAGAATACAAATGCTTGATCATTTAATTTCAGCGGATACACCCATAATTTTTGAGACCAATCATCAATGAATGTGATGAAGTAAAGTGTTCCTCCGAAAGTCTTCACTTTGAATGGGCCACATAAGTCGGTGTGGACCAATTCAAGAAGATCAGTCTTCCTTATAGATGAATTGCCATTGAATGAGATCCGTCGTTGCTTTCCATCAATGCAGTGAGAATAAGTCTTCAGTTGAGCTATTTTTACACCCCGAAGATAATTTTTCTTCACTAAACAGTTCATGCCATTTTCACCAATGTGATGCAACCGACAGTGCCACAAATCTCAGAGCTCCTCATCTCTAGCAACATACACATCTCCAGCTATAATTGAGGCTTGCATCACATACAAATTGAAAACTTTTCTATCCCAAGCCACAACTAGAGACCCTCTAGTCAGCTTCCATGCTCCTGCGCAGAACGTGCTACAAAAGCCCTCATCATTAAGCTTGCCAGCCGAGATCAGATTCAGTTGAACATCTGAGACATGTCTAACATCTCTCAACAGCATCTTGGTTCCATTATTTGTGGTGAGATACACATCACTGTAGCCAGCAATACAGGACATAGCTTCATTGCCCATTTTCAACACTCCAAAATCGCAAGGAGTCTATGATGTAAAGAACTCTTTCAGTGACGTGACATGAAGTGAAGCACCACTGTCCACCACCCAACTTGTCTCAAAATTAGCCAGATTTACCTTCTCATCCTCCTGTCACACCAGCTAGAGATCAGTCTTGGTAACAATAGTAGCTCTTTCTTCCTCTCGAGTCTTGTCAGCCTTTTTCTCATTACCTTCAGCATTCTCACGCTTTTATTTGTAATAGTATTTCTTGATGTGGCCCTTTTTATGACAGTGATGTCACTCTAGGTTTTGGTATCTAGACCGTGACTTGCTGCATCCTTTTTCTCCTAATTTCTGGTGGCGACCTTTACTTCTTCCCCTGGATTCGGTCACCAGCACCTCAGAATGAGAAGACGATGAGGTCCCTTGTGTCCGTCTTGACTCATTCATTAGTAGAGAAGCAATAACCTAATTCAACTTCAAAGTATCCTTGTCGAACAGTAATGTTGTGATGATATGATCATAGGTGGCCGGCAGAGAAGCCAGCAGAACTAACGCCTTGTCATCCTCCTTAATTTTCTCATCAAGAGCAGATATTTACGTCAATATTCGGTTAAATTCGTCCAAGTACTTCTCAAAGCTCCCTCATTCTGATAACCGTAAGCCATAAAATTACTTCTTTATATGCAGTATGGTTGTCAGAGATTTGAACTTGTAACAGCTCTCCAACTTCTCCCAGACCTCCGTCGGATCAGTTAAACCAATAACTTCTTAGAGGGTGATGTCCACGAGGCACAACTTAATGGTGTAGTTTGTAAGATCTCTCTTGTCTTGCCATTCATCGTCGGTCATTTTTTCAAGCTTTTCATCATTCTTCTTCAACGCCTTCACTGTTTCTTCTTTTGTCAGAATGTTCTTCACCCTCTCTTGTCAGAGAATGAAGTTTCCCTACCCATTGAACTGCTCAATATCGAACGGTAGATTCCTTGATGACGAGGATGCCATCGATTCAAACAAGTCACAATACCCAACACGAATCAATATCTCTGATACCACTTGTTGGAAATATAGACTCGTTCAAACCGTGAGATAAGATGTGTTAGATGATATTAAGCACACAATAAACAATCATGAATAATAAATGCACAATTTCTACGTAAAAAATTTCTTATGAAACGAGGGAGAAAAATCACGGGACACAGAGTCTGAAATTTCTACTATCAGTAGTTGATCGGTTACACAAACCCTAAATCACAAGAAACATTATCAACTAACTTTGGACAGCTCGTACAAGAAGTATAAAGAATAAGAGTAGAGATAAAATCTGGAGATGTTCTTCACAGCAGTAAGAATCTCATACGTGGGATTACCAAAGACTAAAACTTAAGTGAAAACTCAAACGAAGGCTCAATTCTTCCTCTTCTTCTTCTTCTCTCTCTTTTCTCTCTTTTTCTTCTTTGGAACGACGCTCAGAATTGGTTCATTATTAACCTAAAATGCAAACACGCGTTTTATATAATTGGCGCACGCTCGAGCGTCTATCAAGCGCACGGCAAGCGGTGACCCGCGCTCGAGTGGTATCGAGTGCACAACGAGCGAGGCACATTATAAAAAATTCGCTCGAGCTCCTAGCGAGCGCACAGCGAGTGGCGGCCATACTGAAAAATCCGCTCGAGTGACTGGCGAGCTCAACTTGATATTTCTCCATCCGGTGAGGACATGTACCTACACCCGCCACATCAAGTGGTTGTGGGCCCACACGGGAGTGACCCATAACCCAACACCAAGAAATATTATGTATAAATTATGAATGCGTGAGGATTTAAACTCACGAGGAATATAAAAATCTATATAAAAATTGTAATATTTTGGATCTCGTCTCGATTATTTTAATATTTATTATTATTTTGGGTTTTCACAAGAGGAGAAGGGAGAGCAGAGAGAGAATGGGGGCGATGACGGTTGTCGCGGGTGAGGCCACAGTGGTCACCGGCCAGGCGAGCAATGCGGTGGTGAATCGGCGGTAAAGAACTAGCGTCGGCGTGCACAGCAACGCAGGGAGAAGTCATGCGCGGAGGAGAGAGGAAGGGCGCGCGTGAGGCAGGAGAAAGAAAGGCCCAATCGGATATTTTGGGATATCTTTTTTTCAAATCTGTAGAGTATAAAGTCGAGGCAAGTATCCTATAGCCCTATTCTTAGTCTGATTTAATTTTTGATATATTTTGACCACTATGGATAATTTTACTAACATGCATGTATTTCTATATACCCGCAATTCATTAATTATGTACATGCATGTAGGTTTTTCTAGTCGTTCGATAGTTTTACACCAATTTTTATAATTTTGAGGATTTTTGAATACCCAAATAGTATATATATATATTTGTGTATCCGTATATTGTGAAACCATGAATTAGGTCTTGCATTTATTATGCATGCAGCCGGGGGTGGGGCCACTACGGGACCTTGGAGGTCCAAGACTTGATGGGTCGTTCTATGTGATCCAAGGTATGAGATATTACTACCGCTTTCGACGGAAAGGCTTAGTCCCGACGGGGACATATATGATATGGTCACTTCTGTCGGAAGGAAGGTTCAGACATTTTATAGTTGACCTGTCCCACTGTATATTTAAATAATAACAATCGTATAGAATTGATAGAAAACTAATATATTCGGACGCCATAATATATATAACTAAAATTTAAGGTTGCACCCAAAGTTGCGGGTGGTAAAATATAGTGAGTAAGTTTCTAATTTATGGGAGACTGGGTACATGGATATTCTTGAGCTGCTGGCTTAAATCACAGTCGATATAGCCGTGGTTACTGGACGATGGTAACCCTTTCTCAAGTTGGTATTATTGGTCTTTGGTTATCTGATTTCATGCATGCTTTGTAATTCTGCATGTATTTGAGTGGAGGATGACTTTGAGATACACTGATTGGCCCATAGTTGGGCGATAGAAATATCTTGTACGTATAAATGTGCTATAAATGCGAAACGTGTTTTGATTTATGCGACTTCGGATATGAGATTTAGATCTGAACGATGGTATGTGTCCCACATGGATGTGGTGACAGTTACTGCTTATGCGACTTCGGATTAAATGATATGATATCATCTATGATATTTGATCGGATCATTATTTAATACGATTATGTCCCGGAGAGACTATTTGATACAGACGATAATTTAGTGCAAGATATATCATCAGTTTTTAGAGATTTCACGGATATTGTATTTTATTTTACGTGATTACTATACGATATCCCTACTTATGATTTATGAGTACTATTTTATGCGATGATGATTGTTGAGCTCTAACCTCACGTTTTCATATTTTATTCCATCAAACTAGTGGTATAGTTATGCTTGCAGGAGCTCGGACGTGATCGGGATTGGATATTTCTTTTGGCAAGTGAAGAAGTTATGTTTGGTATATTTTTAATATCAAGGATGTGTTATGGTTATTATTTATGGCTGGATAATGGCTCTGATCATTGTATAAGAAATATCGGAGTTATTACATTATGTTGATAAGTTGTTATTATGTTTAATTCATCCATTGCGATTGTGGATAGTAAGTCGTATATTATATTGACCGGATTTATATCTGATGAGATATTATACGGGTTATATTTATTATATTTTGTATATGTTTGTGTATGACTGTCACACTCGGGTTAGATTTTTGTATGGTTAATGAAAGCATTATTATGAATTTTAATTTTGACATGTGTATATTGTATTCTTGGGCCGTGACAGATATGATATCAGAGAAAAGGTCGTAAGGAGATGTATTTTTGGATAATGTTGGACAAAAAATTGATTGAATATTTAGCGCAATAGGTGCATCCTATGGTGAAGAATGGAAGATTGTGAGTAAATATTTGAATTTGATTCGAAAAGTCGATTAATAGGCTGTGTTAAGTCGAGCGAGCGATGTAATGGGTGATTCGATTTAGCAGCCAGATGAGAATTTGGTTGTTATGTGAAGGATGGTCTATTAGGGGTAAGATGGAGCGCCTTTGAATTATTATAAGTGAACCAGTATGGAAGATTTCTAGGATTTTTTATTCAATTAAAGCTTAAATTGAGCTTTAGAAAGTAGATGACGTATTTGAGGTTTTTGATAGTTAAGATGAAGTTCGATCCACTGTCCATAAGTTGGAGAATGAGGCAAACCAGTAATGGACTTCTCAGTGCCGCATTCCATTTCTTATAATATTTGGTGGAGGTAATTTTTGGAAGTAACCCTCCGTTCGGCATTTGGGAAGGTAAGGAAGGTGAATTTAGTTGGTGAAGGCA
Organism: Nepenthes alata; assembly: GCA_028571085.2. Taxonomy (NCBI): domain Eukaryota; kingdom Viridiplantae; phylum Streptophyta; class Magnoliopsida; order Caryophyllales; family Nepenthaceae; genus Nepenthes; species Nepenthes alata. The sequence goes on along the minus strand of JAOVVI020019668.1, from coordinate 2,899 downwards.
CGAAAATAAGTCTGTGGCCTTTGAGCTTGTATGTAGATGTTCTATACTTTTTTAATTTCTAAAAATAAGCCTTGAAGATGTTTACCCTGATGGGTAAGATTGTGAACTCCGATATTCGGTCTGACTTTGTAGATATCAATGATTGACTGACTTGATTTTATTTGATGAATCGGATTTTGATGTAATATTAGGAGTGACTTGGTTGACGAGTCATCATACTAGTATAGATTATTCAGTAAGAATATTCTTATTTGTGATGTGGGTTGTGAATTTTTAAATATGAGTAAGAGTTGATCCAGAGGCGATGAAGCTGATATCCTTATGCTTGTAAGTTAATTGATGAGAATGTATGCCGAGTTTAGTTGGCTTATGTGGTAACATCTGAGAGTCATTTTGTGGTCATTAAAAATTTTCTAACTGTATGGTAATTCGAGGATACTTTTTGAGGAGATGATTAGCCTGAATTGTCTTTTGATCGGTAGCTGAGGTTGTTGAGGTTGTGTCAGGAGTGACATCGATTTTGAGGACCATGCATAGAATCGTAGAGGCATCGGTCGGGTGTTTTACCTCGGGATGCTTCAGTGCCCTTTGGGATGAGTAAGATGAATTGATGATGTTATTTGTGAGATATTAAGAATTTAATTTGTTTGGAAAAGGAATTCTTTGATAACGAATGTTGGAAATTGATAGGTAATTTGTTAGGGCTCAATATTTTCTCTAATCAATCTTAATTCAAAATATTGTCAAATTAATGATAATCGGGAGAATATGCCTGAGATAACCTTTAAAATAAAGGTATGGCCGTTGTGAGTTTCAGTGATACTTTTTGGGATAGCGATTTCATTGGCGTCTTTCGTGGATTGTATGAATCAGATCTCTCGGTCGTAGTTGGGTCTATTTGTGATGGATTTAGTAATGATGTTTTGATTTGTTTAATAAATTTATGTGGGGTATGAGATCTGTTTGAGTACCGTGTCATAGCTCTAAAGGGTAGTTTGTGATTTTTCTGATTGAGGAGATGTGAGTTTGATTAGAAGTAGGATTATTTTGGACATGTTATTTCTTTGATGGCATGTTTGTGGATATATAGAAGATTGAAGCGATAGCCGGTTGGAAAAGACCATCGTTTGTCACGAAGAAGTGCGATTTCTTGGGTTTGCTTAAATTTGTTAAGTGATTTGTAGAGGATTCAGCGAGAATTGTAGCGTCCGTGGGATGTTTAACTTTGCAGCGATCGGTGTTTATTAGGATAGTAATTATGAGGGGAGCTTTCAAGAAATGAAAGGACGGATTATCGATAAAGTCGATTTGGTTGATCCCCGACGGATTAAGTTAATCTATCATAGGTTGTAATGCTCCCAAGGAAGATTTAAGGTTGTATTCTGATGCAGCATATTCGAGTGGTTATCTATGGGTTACGGCTATTAAAAGTTTATGCTCAGAATTGCTCTACTTATGGTTTGGAGTTAACAGTTGAGGTCTTTACTTTGAGGATTTAGAAACATTATTTGTATGGAGATAGTTGTGGCTCAATTTGATCATAGAGGCTTGAAGAAATAATTTCAGAAAAGGAGTTAATCAAGTGGTAATATAAGTGGGTGAATTACTTAAGGGCTGTGATAGTGAGTTTCAGTGTTAGCCAAGAATGAGAATATTATTGGCGATATTTTGGGTCAAAAGTTTTCGAATTTAATGTGCCACATGTTCATAAGATAAAGTGAAACATGAGCAGCCTTCATAAATTTTACTTCAAGATTGCCAAGGACAGTTAGAAATATGGAAGCAGTTTGGGTATTTGTGGATTGGCAGTTGATGTTGGCCCATTTATTTTTAATTCAGGTGATGTATTTGGACGGAAAGCTGGTTTGTCGGTATGCCAACGAGATAATGAGGTTATAGGATATTATAATCTCAAAGTTTCAATTGTGATCTGATGTTGTGCTGAATTTTGGCACAGGTTTGTATTAGAAATTTGAGCTCCGGGTTGAAATATAGTATAGCGATAATTTACAGTCAGATGATCAATCAGAGTAGTACAGTAGAAGCATGTGGGTCCGTAGCAATTGGTTGTAAGATTCGATTTGGATTTTTAGGTAGAGAATCTGATTTGAAATTCGTTTTGAGGAGATTCATTAGATGGATGTTTTGTTAAGTCCTGCAATTTTGGAGAAGTGGTGGCGTTGGTTGGGTTGATCTATAATCTCACGAGGTAGAAGAAAATTTTTACAGATAAAGTGGTAGGTAGGTGGATCTATTCTCAGCCTATACATTTGTTGTTCAGGACTGAAGTTGTATTAAGAGTTTGCGCAACAGTGTCTTCTATCTTCGTTTTGAGTGGAGAAGCTGTAGAGTCAGTGAATAATCCCTATCTGGAGTAGGCTTTGAACGAAGCTCTCTTTGCGGAAGAAGCTTTTGTGAAAATGAGAAGTGAAGTTCTTTTTGTTTGAGCGGCCACGAAGCTGGGCGTGATCAAGCAGAGTCTCGATTGATGGATGAAAACCTAGAGAGCAATTGAAGTTGTCAACAGCTTTTGTGGAGTCGGAGTGGTCTATGTTCGTAAGGAATGTCAAAAATTCTCCTTCTGGCGGAGTGGCGAGCTGATCATATGTCTCGTGTCTAAATGAAGGTGTAATATTTCGGATCCCGATTGAATTATTTTAATATTAATTATGATTTTGGGTATTTCGGACATGGTGAAAGTAAATTAAAATATTTTAAAATTTTGAGGAATGATCTGGATTTTGGGGCAGCGCTCGAGGTGCGCCTGTGGTGTTGTTTAGAATCTGATTTAGAATTTAAAATTAAAGATTATATATATAATAATATTATTATTATTATTATTAATGATAATATTAATAATAATAATAAGTAAAAAGAAAAAAAGAAAGAAAATAAAGGG
>JAOVVI020019666.1:0-10058 GCA_028571085.2 Nepenthes alata | reverse complement strand
CTTTAACTTTGACGTTATTGACCCCCCCTTTTTTTACAGGCTGATAAGGTCGTAGGCACAGTTGTTAAGGCACTCAAGTAGAGAGATAAGGTGATCTCCGGTAGGGATACGGAGATTACCTGGCTTGATTTGAAGCTGGAGGCTCTGAGGGCGGAGCACTGGGAGGATGCTGCTGCCTTGGAGTCTGTCATGGTTGGCATGGAGGCCAAGAACGCTAGCTTAAAGGATGTGGTTTCTAGCTTGAAAGAGGAGGTGGTTAATTTGAAAGAAGCCATGGTGGCTGGCGTGATGGAGGAGAGCAATCGTCTGAAGGAGGAGAACCCTTGCTTGAAGGAGGAGAATTAATTAGTTAAGAGGCATCTCGACTAGCTTGTGGGGCAGATGACTACTCTGGAGAACGATCTGAGCCTCCGCATACGCCCTCACGAGGTCGCGAACATGATGCTATCACGGTTATGGGATGTGATCAATATCAGTTGCCGTATTGTGCGGTTGGTTGCTCCTGACTTTCCAGTGGATCTTAATAACTTATCGAACCGATCTGTTCAGCGCCACGAGAGCCTTGTTGGGGAGCCACAGAGTAGTCAAGGGCCAGCACCGCCTCCTTAGTTTTGGTGACTTTAGTTCCTTTTTGTACAATGATGTAAATGTACATTATCATAAGCAACAATATGAGCAATTTCGTATATGTCGCATGCCTTTGCTTTTACGGCTGCTTCTAGTTTTGTCCATCGTTGTATTGGGTGTCCAACTTGGCATGCTTCTTACAAGTTGGTCGTCTGCTTTGTTTTAGGCGTTCATGATGCTTCCTAAAAGAGTGGAGTCCTTGGGGTTTTTTCAAGGCTATCGTTTGCGTTAAGTCGGCCTAGTTCTCGCTCATGAGTAAGGTTTGGTGGCGCTGCCCAAGTGTAGACTTGGACGGCCAGTTTTGAAGGAGCACTTTGCTCTTATTGACCATCGTTGACTAATCACGCTATCTCCTTGTCAAGGAGGTTGTCGTTTGTGCTACGCTAGCCCCCTAAGATTTTTGACCGCGAACGGGCCACTTGGATGACCACGGTTTAGATACGATCACTTATGGGCCGTATGGATGACCAGGGTTTAAGTTTGACCAGTTATGAGCCGCTCGGATGATCGAGGTTTATATACGACCACTTACGAACCGCTTGGATGACCAGGGTTTAAATTTGGCCGCCTATGGGTCGCTTGAATGACTAGGGTTTAGTAACAAGATGATGAAAACCCACCCGACTTAGTGACTGTTTAGGTCGTTTAGACCTGCAACAAGAAAAATGTACATGCATACAATATAAAGAAGAAAACGAATACAATATGCTAATGGAATACTTATTATATTAATTAAAAATTGTATACAAATGATTACATACAAATATGCAGACTATCTACCTGGGCCCTTATTGGAAGTAGTATTTAAGGTGAATCGCGTTCCACGTCTGTGAGACCAACTTTTCATCCTAGTTCTGGAGTTTGTATGCCCCATTTTGCAGGACGGCGGAGACTAGCAAGGGCCCTTCCCAGTTTGGGAAGAGCTAATTCGGGCCAACTATCTTGCTTGTGGCCTCGATACTTCACAAAATCAAATCCCCAACGTCGAACTGCCGCGCTTTTACCTTCTTGTTGTAATAGCGGGCGATTTGATGTTGGTAGGCCGCAGTGCACATTCTAGCGGCGTCGCGAGCTTCTTCTAGCAAGTCGAGGTGTTTCCAAATTTTCTGGGAGTTATCTTGCGGGTCGAAAGATTCTACCCTAAGACTTGGAAGCCCAATTTTGACCGGGAATACTGCTTCAGTCCCGTAGTAGAGGCTGAAGGGCATCTCGTGAGTTGGCTCCTTTGGAGTTGTCTAGTAAGACCAGAGGACAGAGGGGAGCTCATCTACCCAGGAGCCCCCTGCGTTCTCCAGCTTGGTCTTAAGTCTGTGGAGTAGCGTTCGGTTTATATAACCTCCACCCGTCCATTCGCTTGAGGGTATGCCACCGAAATGTGGATTAGCCTAATGCCAAGGTTGGTGCAATACTTGGTGAAGCTCTTTCCTGAAAATTGGGTCTCGTTGTCAGTTATTATGACCTCCAGAACGCCAAATCTGCTGACGATACTCTGGCGAACGAATTCAAGAGCGTTATGCTCTGTGATCTTAGCCAGCAGGATGGCCTCGACCCACTTGGTGAAATAGTTGATACCCGCTATGATGAATTTATTTTGCCCCGTTGTGATGAAAAATGGGCTGGCAATGTTGAGCCCTCACTGCACGAAGGGCCAAGGCTCTTGGAGGGACTTTAGCTCGGTGGATGGCTGGTGATGAAGGTTGCCGTGAAGCTGGATGCTCTCTCATTTCTTTACAAACTCGAGCGCATCCTTTTTCATTGATGGCCAGTAGTAGCCTTGTCGCATGATCTTGAATGCTAGGTTTTTGCCGTCGATGTGCGATCCAAAAATCCCAAGGTGCACCTTTCCCAAGGCGTAGTCGTGTTCCTCAGGGGTTAGGCACCGGAGGTATGGGGTCGAGTAACCGCGGCGATACAATCTTCCGTCGACTACAGTGTACCAGCCGACCGTCTTCTTGATTTGCTTGGCCTCCTCTACGTCTTTTGGCAGTGCTCCATCCGCCAGGTACCTTAGGTATAGCGTTGTCCGATTCTCCGTCCCGGAGATCTGCATCTCTTCCTGTTTCTCTATGCTGGGAGTGTTCAAAACCTCTCTCATATCCCTCGACCGTTGTTCTAGATTTTTGGTTGTCGCTGCTCTGGCCTGCTGATTGGCCTTCCAATTTGTAGTTATGGGAACATGAACTAGGGTTAGTTTATTGAAACTCCAGGCGGCCTCCATTGCCTTGGTTAAGTACTTGGCCAAGTGTGGGTTACTCGCCTAAAAACTCTCGTTAACCTGATTGACGATTAGCTCAGATTTGCTGTAAACAACCAGTTGTTGTAAACAGCCAGCCGTCTGGCTGAGCATTCTTTGGCCAATCTTAACCCGGCTAATAGGAATCCGGACTCGGCAACGTTATTGGAGGCCGGAAAGTCAAATCTAAGGGAGTACTTCACCTCAAACCCATCAGGGTACTTGAGGACCACCACGGCACTGCTGCCTGTGTCCGTAGACGATCCGTCTATGTGGAGTACCCATTCTGATACTTCCTCATCCGGCTGTTCCTCGAGAATTGGAGTCATGATCTCGACGATGAAGTCAGCCAGAGCCTGCACTTTTATGGCAGGTCTGGGCAAGAACTCGATGTCAAACTCGCCCAATTCGATAGCCCACTTTATAAACTGTCAAGAAATATCGGGTTTCTGGAGAATGCTCTTCAGAGGTTGGTCGGTGAGACCGATCAAACGGTGTGCCTGAAAATAGAGCCTTAGTTTTTGTGTGGAGAATACGATAGCTAAGGCTAACTTTTTCACACGTAGGTAGCGTGTCTCTGGGCCGGTCAGCGCTTTTCTCACATAATGGACCGGTCATTGAGTGTCAAAATCCTGGCGCACGAGGACGGAGTTGTGGGACACCTCTAATACCGCAAGGTAGAGGCACAACTCCTCTTCGTCCTTGGGTGACGTCAGCAATGGCAGGCTAGCCAGATATTGCTTCAACTCATTGAAGGCTGCCTGGCAATCTGCCGTTTATTGGAATCCGTTTGATTTTATCCCCCTTAGAGCCTTAAAGAATGGCTGGTACTTGTCACAAGATTTTACCAAGAAACGGGATAAGGCCGCCAGTTGTCCAGTCAGTCGTTGGATATCCTTGATGCTCCGAGAGGGAGCCATGTCCGCGAGGGCCTTGATCTTCTCTGAGTTTTCCTCAATCCCTTGTTGGGAGACAATGAAACCTAAGAACTTTCCTGAGGCCACTCCGAAGACGATTTGGCTAGATTCAGCCTCATCTGGTGTGCGCGGAGCATTCCAACTGATTCTACTAGATCGTTAATATGGCCACCGGTGGTCCTGCTCTTGACGAGCATGTCATCGACGTACACCCCATATTGCGGCCGATCTAATTCTCAAACGTTTTGTTTACGAGCCATTGGTAAGTGGCTCCTACGTTCGTCAGTTCGAAGACTATTACATTATAGCAGTAAGTGCCCTGGTCCGTCATAAATGAGGTATGATCTTCATCATCCGAGCTCATTCGAATCTGGTTATAACCCGAGTAGGCACCCATGAAACTCAACAACTCATGTCTGGACGTTGAGTCCACCAGCGGGTCTATCCTGGGTAAAGGAAAGCTGTCATTCAGACATGTTTTGTTAACGTTGATAAAATTGACTCACATTGGCCTTTTTCGTTGATTTTTTTTACCAGAACGACGTTGGAGAGCCAATCGGAGTATTGGACTTCTCTGATAAAATCGACATCCAGCAGTTTCTTTACTTCCTCCCGGATAGTGATCAACTTTTCTATCGAGTGGTTTCTCCGCTTCTGCCTGACGGGCTTTCAGTCAGGATTAAAATCCAACTTGTAGACCGTTACCCTGACCGAAATCCCAGACATGTCAGCGGGAATCCATGCAAAGATGTCAGCGTTCCGCCGCAGGAACGCGATCAACTTGTTGCGCAGTGTACCAATGAGTGAGCCGCCAATTTGCACGTACTTTTTTGGATCCTCCGGGTTCAGTGGGACCAGGTCAGTTGCCTCATCGGACTGCACCTGCTGCAAGGTTGTTTCATCTCGATGGTCAAATTCTCCTACAGTTCTAGTACTGCCAGTAAGAGCAATTTGGGACATTTAACATGTCCGCCCTGTGGCCTGGTCACCCAGCATTTTGCCCGCACCATATGGCATTGGGAATTTTATTTTAAGGTGCGGTATTGAAGTGATGGCTCCGAATACCGTTAGGCACGATCGGCCTAGTATAGCATTATATATGGAGGGTAGGTCGACTATCAAGAAGGTAAGTGTACAACTTGTAGTTTTTGGGTATGTGCCTAAGGAGAGTTCCAATTGAATCGTCCCATGGCCGGGCACTGGTTCGTTGTTAAGGCCGTACAACGGTCCTTCGACAGTTTTTAATTGATTTTGTTTAAACGAAGTTTAAAAAATGCATTGATGTAGAGTAAATCACAAAAATTTTCATTGTCAATGAATACTCGTTTCAGTTGGTAGTTGACGCTACCGTCCGAAAATAGTGTGGATACAATAAGGGGATCTGCATGGGGGAAAATTACATGTGTCAAGTCGGTGTCACTAAAACCTAATGACATTGTCCGCGGTGCGCTGCTTCTTCCTCCCAATCTGTTGCTCCTTGTCGTCTGCCGGGTTTTTGGCCAGTTGAGTGGTAATCATGTTGACCACTCTTGTCGTAACCCGATTTTGTAGAAGGGAAGGCTCCAGTCTTTCTTCGCCCATAGTGTCAGAGCTCTGGCCAGGGCCCTTAACGAACCTGGTGAGATGGCCCCTCCTGATCAGCTCCTCTATCTCCTGCTGGAGAGTCTTGTAATCCTCTGTGGAGTACCCGGAAGATCGATAAAAATTACAGTACTTTACTAAATTTCCTCCCTTTGCCTTCTTAAGTGGTATTGGCCACATAAGAAACTTCTCCCATGGATCTGTATGAGGACGTTCGAACGCATATCAGTCAAGGGTATTAGGCCGATGGGCCCGTAGTCCTTGCGCTTTGGTTGTCCAGTCCTATGGTACTTTCAGCGGAAGTGATCGCCACCGTTGAACTTCCTCTTTCCCTCTCCGGAGAACGAGCGAGGCTGTTCGGTCCGTTCTGGACGTTTAACCTCGTTGGTTTCTTCTGCCGCCGCGTAAGCCCGGGTGATAGATTCCGCCTCCCAGAAGGTCTACGAGTTCTTATGCGCCAAGTGCATGAAGAAATCCCCGTACGTCAGCGCGAAGATGAAGTTGCCTAGCTTCATCTCCTCTGTGAGCCTGGGGATCCACCTTACTTTTGCCACGAAGTGATCCGAAAACTTTTATGGATTCTCTCTCTGCTTCTGCTTGATGTGGGAGAGGTGCTACAACTGTTTTTCCTCTTGGTGATTGAAAGCGTATTGGGCCAAAAAGAGGTTAGTCAGCTCCCTAAAACTTCCGGTTGAGTTTGAAGGGAGGTGGTGGAAACATATACGAGCGTCTCCCTTTAATGTGAGTGGAAAGTAGTAGCACATCGTTAGATCCTCTAACCCTTGAAGACTCAAATGGGTATGAAAATGATCAAGATGATCTACTGGACAGTGCTCCCATCGTAAGAGTCATGGGGAGGCATCTTGAATTTGGCTGGTATTGGACGGTTTAGGATCTCCGCTATGAAAGGAGATCTGTCCAGATCAATGGCGTGCTCGTCATCCTTAAACACGCGATTTCAGATCTTCTCCACCCTGGGATTTTCTCGAGCAGCGATGGCTGATTTCTTGGAGTTGAGATAAGTCCTCAACTTCGTTCCTTCCTAGGAGTGGCCAGTATCCAGTAGATCTAACGGTCCTAGAGGCTCTCTCCTGGATCAGGTTCCTGGTCTCCGCCCGAGAGTATCGGGGGTTCCTCTATTCTGGACTTTTCTCCAGAGTCATACTTCCTGAGCGTTCTTCAAGCTCGGTTTGACTTGGAGTACATGAAGATTTAGGGATCTGGATGTAGGCCAACCTTCTAGGCTTTTCCGCCGGCTTCTTCTTCCTCTGGCCTCTCCTCCTGGAGGCCGATGCAGGGGCTGCCGTGGATGGAGCCCCCGCTATGAGTGCCCCTGTCGAGAGTAGAGTATTTGAAGCATCTTATTGGTGTTTTGTATATACTCTACCAGAAGCTGAAAGAAAGGTCTTGGCACCCCGTTGACCGTCCCATTAACCATGGTACCAGCAGCGTGGTCCTGGTTGGGAGAGGTTATGTCTCTAGTAGGTTCGCTAGCTTGTGCTCTTGTGTTCACCATTCTTGTGAGATTAAGAGAGTTTTCTGGGAAAGTATAGCAGGCTTTTCGTAAGTACTTCCCACAGACGGTGCCAATGATGCGTCCCTGGATCCGAGTTTTGAACAGATTCAAGTCGACTTGATTGTCTAGTTGCGACAATATTCACTGAGTCTGGACCATGCACACCACTACAACAAACAAGAGGTCAGGTGTCGGCGGGATGTTGTCCCACCGAAAATACTCCAACACTCAAGTAGTAATAGGCCTTCGACTTTGAAGAAGGAAAATGGAAATGAGAGTAGATAGAGAGAGAGAGAGTGGGTGAGGGAGAGAAAGTAAGAAGTGTTCGCTTTCAGATATAATAGGCGTTCTAGCGGCTCGTGATGAGCATGGTTTTCCCAACTCTGTATTCGCGAGGAATGAGTGGGGGACTAAGTCCTATAAGCGTGAAAACTTAAAGGATTGTCGAGATGTTATGACAGATCTTAGAGTGATAAGTGCCTCTAGAGTCTGAAAGTTTAGTGTGGGATTGTTGCAGTAAGCGTTTGTATACTTAGAAGTTAGCGTGCCTTGGAGTGGAGACTCCGTATGCTTATATAGATGGAGGGCAGGGCGACATTCCTTGGCCAAGAAGGCGCGATTATTGCACTATGTCGGGCGATCTTCCTTGGGAAGGAAGGTTTAAATTGTGCAATCTGATGGGATTGCTTCCTTTTTTGGCGTACAATGGTTCTCAAGATTACTTGCCTTCCTTCTACACTTTGTTACTGTTAGAGTCTATAGTGGGCAGAAAGAGAGAATCTGGCGTCTTCCTCATGGGAAGGATATTAAATCTATTGATATCCATTTTAGTACAGATTGGTTTCTAATGTGTAAAATTAGGAAAATTGACCGTTGCTAGTCGTGTACGGAAGTGTGGTTCCAGTTAGGCTTGGCCCATGTAAGGTTTTTTCTCTTTGGGCTTGCTTGCTACAGTGCTTTTGGTAAACAGAGACGTTGACCGTCTTATGGGAGTATGTTGGCCTCCCAGTTGGCCTCTCGCAAGGTCAACGTTGGCATTGACCATCCAGGCGTATGTATGTGCCTTCGTGGACCTGGACCATTATTCTTATTGGCCCAACCCATTATGGGTATACCCATCAACTTTCTTGATTATAAAACACCATATCCAAAAATACTACTAGATATATTATCACTATCCATAGTTTGCAATATTTTTTATTGTTAATCCATTTGTTTGATAATTAAATTTTCTTATATATGGAAAAACATATTACTAATGGGTACACCCATGAATGGATCGGGCCGATACTTAGTTGGATAAAAGGCTCAAATATCAACAGCACAATAAAAAATGGTACAAAGCGTACCAGGTAATAGCGCTTGAACACTTGAATCAAATGATAAAAGTTTGAATATTCATACATTAAAGGATTATAATGCACGATGGAAGTGGCGTTGTACTTGAAAAATTGGTGGTTCTATCATTAAGCAAAGACGACCGTTATACAATACTAACAACACTTTTCACCATTAATTTGAAGCAGTGCCATATAGACGCATCGATGCCAAATGCCAATTAGCTAAATTGTACCTCTGATTATAAATAAAATATTTTTTTGAAAGAAATAGAAGGAAGAAAAAATGTTATTTAATCAAAAAGGTACACAAAAGGCGTATAACCCTTAAAATATGCACTCATCCTCATTTTTTTTATTCCCTATAATTTTCTTTCTCGATATCTTTTCAAGTTTATTAAAAAAATATTGGCTTGAACGTTGGATGATATATAAAAGAGTAATATATTTTTTACCTTAAATTTACTTTATTATAGTGTGAGAGATTCTAAGTCATAGTTATAAAAATTAGGCATTTCTTCATTCATGTATCTAAGTGGAGCAATCGGCTCCTGAATTCATATAATAATTCAAAATTTTAAAACACATCAATTACAATGTTATGAAAATAATTTATTTACTTTGTAGTAATAACTAATCATCAAACGATGAATTTATTACACATATAAATAATTATTTAAATTTAATAAATATTTTATAAATAATTATGTGTCTTATAGTATTTTTTTTAAATTATTGTCTATTATAGACATGATTGAAATTAAATTATTCTATTGGTTTGAAATTTCATATTGCATAGTGAAAGTGTATAATTATAATAGACAGACACGACACAATACAAAATTAATTCAAATTAATTTTTTCATACGAATACAATATAACTAAAAATGTTTGATTTAACCCTATTCAAATTGTGATTTTTCTATAAGAATTGATGGATCCAGTAGTGTAAGCTGGCTCGGAATCGAATGCACAACAACAAAGCTCCATTTGGCGGGAAAGGCTTCATCTGGCGGGAAGGAGCTCATCACCTTTCTCGATAAAAAGGGAGAAAGGGGAGCAGTAAAGGGGATCGAGCCCTAAACGGAGCAGCATAACCTCCTAGAAAAGCTCCCAAAGGCGGAGCCCTTGCTCCTCTGCTCTAGTTCTCCGCTCCTCAACCAAACGGAGCACTACGAAGAACCTCTGATAGCGGTGTCCAGCAGTTCCCCTTCATATCGGAGCAAAACAAAGCACAGAGCTCCCAAACAATGGCGACCGGCTCCATCCTGTTGCTCTCTGACAAAATAAAGCTTGAAGGGCCTTCATCACTAGCCAGACCTTCCTGGTCAGAACAGAGCTCTCGCCGTAGTGGAGCCCAGAGCCTCTCAGCAGAGCAAGACACGAAGGCGTATGGTGCCCAACTGTTCTCCCTCGAATCGGATTGGAAGGGAGCACCAATCTCCTCATCAATGGCGCCCAGGGCTCCCTGAAGCCCCTGGTCAAGACGAACTTAGGGGAACACTCTGAGAACGTTGAATCGAGGAAATGGAGCCCGACGAGGCTCCCACCATGGTGTTTAGTGGAAACAGGGTATTGAGTTTCCCCTAAAGTGGGGCCAGCATGTTGGGGATCACTCCCCTAAAAAAATTTTAGTAAATTGAGAATTAGACTGATCTGACGGGCAAGACTCAGACGGTCAATGAAAAGTTAACCGGTTTGGTGAGCAAGGCTTCAGACGGTCAATGAAAAGTTAACCGGTTTGGTGAGCAAGGCTTCAGACGGTCAATTGGGAGTTGACCGGATTGGCGGTTAACCTGGACGGTTCGATGTTAACCATCTTGGAGGTTAAGTTAACCGGTTCTTTG
>JAOVVI020019665.1:0-10058 GCA_028571085.2 Nepenthes alata | reverse complement strand
TATCAGACCAAAGCAGGATCACCATCTCAGCCAAAAGCAAATAATCTCAGACATGTGCATATCGGCATTTAATAGACTGCTCGGTCCAGCAGATGACTCGGCCATTTGCAACTCGGAATGACAGGTGTACAAGTCCTCGGTCGTTTGCAACACCACGGCCATTTGGAAAGGCGACAACTCAGAGCAAGGAAACGCATACCTCGGGCAGTATGCATCACCTCGGTCAATTACCTGAAGTGGCAATAGCCACAGAGTTTCAGCATTAGCACCACCCGGGCAGTAGCAGGCATCAGGAAATAAAAAAACATCCAAACAGCGGAGGCAACATAACAACCCAAGCGGCAATCATCAAAACTCGTGGTAGAAAGATAGAATCAGCCATTCAATCCCCATAAACAGACCAGTCCTGCCATCCAACCCCATGAAAACCATTAGGTCCAAAAAAAACAAAATCTAATACAAGGCTTCAGCAACCACACGACAGCAGCAACACCACCAAGCTTAGAGTAGCTTCAGCCAATATACATGCACCAACAACTCCACAATTCAAAAAGGGAGCATCTGTAACAAGCCGCTACAGCCGACCCCTTAGCAGAACATCAAGTCGCTCCCAAACAACAGCTCCAGGAGGAAAAACAGCAGCTGCAAAGTCGGGCACATGAGCCCCCACAGCAGAACACCAAGGAGGCAGAGCACCAAGCCGAGCACAGCCCAAGCAGAATCTGTGGACCAGAAAGGACAAAGACATTCCAACTGCAAACCACCCACAGCACTCTCCACTTCCTGTTGCAGCTGACCACAGCAGTCACACATGAGCATCACAGCATACACACACAAGGCATAATGCGGCAAGCAGCCAAGTATAAAGATATAAGGGAGGGAGGCAACAATTGTATGCTATGCTCCAGCATCTTCATGACAGCCACAGAAGCACTTCAACCTCAAAATCAGCCAGTAGCTGCACCCCGACAACCGCTACACACCTCAGCATCAGATCCTTGCTCCTCAGCAAACAAAGTGGGAACAGTAATTGTAGTCAATGCTACAATATCTTCAAGACAGTAACCAACCACACCAGTAGCAGAAGCTGTTCAGCCAATTTACACCCGGCAGTAACTCAACTCACCACATCCAACATCAGGGAGATATAAGCATACTCACAACAGCTGACAGTATGTCAGCTGCAGCCATTTGCTGCTCCCCGATAGCAGCTTCATACCACATCCTCATAGACTGACTCCTCAGCAAACAAAGTAACCTCGGGCAGCTTTAGTCAGGGGTTTTATCATAGCAGCCTGATCACATAAATTGGCCCAAACAATGACAACCTGATAACACACGATCAATTTTTGCTATGATCCTTCACATATAGACACAGCTGCATGAGTAGACCAGAGCACCTCAAGAGCATCAGCTACCATCGAATCAGCTACTTGTGGGCACTAAAAAGAATCTTACAATAATGCATAGCATACAATGCTGCAAAGGAAGAGACAGGCTTCCCCATAACAACAGCAGTTTGTGGCTGCTCCACGGCAGCATCAACAAGGCTTAGCAACACAACCAATCAGCAGACAACAAAGCAAACTGTGCATAACACGCATCAGAGGAACCAGTTGAAGGACACATACACTCAAAATCCCTCATTCCAGGTTCTAATAAGCCAGCCAAACCAAAACAGAACCGAGCATCTTGCCTTTCAGCCTGCCAAAACACTCTTCACAAATGCTGGTTTTGCAAGAAGTATCTTCTTGGGTTGAAGGTCTTTGGTCATCTTGAGAGTAGCACTGATTCTGCCTCTCCGGGCTTTCATCCTATAATCTGAGATTCATTCAACTCTCTAATTGTGTCTGGGCCTTGTCGCTTGTGGCCTCTTGAGCCTCGACATTATCAAGCCACTGGGTTTTCTCCTTTGCGAGCTATCCCTTCCTCCAACTTCTTCTCTTAGACGCCAATGTTTGGGAGTCGCAGGAAGGAGCCCCTAGTGGTTTTATCTCTAGACGGGTGCATATGGTCTAGAGTAGTTTTGATAGTGAGTCCACTTGGGCGGCCAGCATTTCCATGTTAGTGGTTGGACGATCGCCTCCCTGACTACCTACAGTCGGGTCATCACCATGGGAGACGGTGTCTCTTGCTGGTGCACTTGCTTGAGTCTTAGTATTCACCATAATTGCTTTCTTTGGTTGTGTGGTTAGACTTTTTTATTGTTCCTACAAACAGTTCCAATGATGCATCTTTAGATTAGGATTACCAAACAAATTGGGGAGCGACCTTATTCAGGAGTCTGATTAAGAGCGGATATGATCTTCATTACTTTAAACTTGGATCATACACATCACAACTAATGAATAAGAGGTTAGAGAAATATAAAACTTACTTCTCAGTATGTCTTCTAATACTCAAGTCAGTGATCTGTCTATATCGAAGAGAAAGATAGGAGGATGAAGAATTAATGCGTTGATGCAAATGGTTGGGAATTGAGTGTTTAGTGGAGGATTAGGCTCCGATGGGTGCACTCGAAGGAGTGAGTAGCTTTTTGATATTGCACTCATAGGGAAAGTAGCTTTGGGATACTACATTCGTAGGGAGAGTGTCTTTGAGGTGTTTCACTCGTTGGGAGAATGGCCTTGGGAGAGGTGCATTCAAGCTTGAGTGACTTTTTCTTGTCTGACTGTTCTTTTTACTTTTGAATAGAGATCCTCTTTTCTGTGGAGGAAAGGATACATTTATAGAGTAGCGTATGGATTTAATTATCTCTAGGCGTTACGGCTCTATAGTGATGAGAGACAGTACTTGTGTAGCTATCGCTTGCAATCAGTGCCCTCTCAATTATGATGGCAATATGCTGGTAACCATTGCCTGTAACTATTTACTAAGTTGTAAAAATTGTCGGCTACTAATTTAGAGTTCTAATCATCGTGACAGCCTATTAATTAATTATAATTACTCATTTTCTACTAGATAGTTTCGGATTGAACCACTTGGGTCGACCGCAGTGCTTTCTAGATCTTGGGCTCGGAGGGTCTTTTGGTAGGCCATTACTATTTGAGCCTTTCTTTCTTCTATAAATTGACTTCTGGGCCGGCCCATGGATTGTTGTATCTATCAATAATTAAATCCCTTTTTACACTCATTTAACGTTACAAATTAATATAATATTAACAATGTGTCAAGTAGTTTTTCCTTCTATTTTGTTGAGTCTTCATCACTCTTTGGGTCACTTTTTCCTTTTGCCATGCCTTTATTTTTTTAGAAAAAGACATGAAGTCAAGCCATTTTAAAATGGAATAGATGCTATCCATGAATTTAAGTTTTGAACAAATACAATATGTTTCCATTACATTTACAACTATTATATTATAAATGGTTCGATTGCCTTTCTTCCTTACAACTCCTCAAATTGATGGTGGTTGATAAAAAAGAAGCAATTTGCTCACAAGAAATTATTGTTATTGATAGATCATAGACTTTATAAATACATCAGTAATTTATAGATTACTAAAAATATTAGGAAGAGACAATACACTGTTGTTAAATGCTTCTTATATATAGTGACAATTCACTACGATATGCTTTATATACTTATTATAAATAGGATTTGCAACAACCTAAAAGATACTAGTATTATTAGTATGGAATGAAGTTGGATCAAATTAGGAAAATCTAAGCTCTGTCAGGGGCCCACAAAGCTAAACAATCTCAAAACGGGTAGTAGACATTGCACAATATTCATGTTCAATTAAGAATTTACAAACTCACTTTTACTTCATACCTTTCTATGAGATCGAAGAATTTTTGAGAAATATGCACCAGCCTATAACTAACCATCGTATATCTGAGTATCCACCCTAATTTGGATCATTATATCCCAACAATTGAAGAGATAAGCCAGCTAGAATGAACAAACCACAAGTAGGTGTCTTATGAAGACAACAAATGATGCAATGAACAATGGCTGAATGTAAGTGACAAGGGGCATGTATAAATTATTTAACTTGCTGAATAGTAAAAGAAATATCTGATTGAGTAATAGTCAAATACTTTAAGTTATCCACCAACTTTAGAAAGATAGTAGGGTAAAGAAAAAAGATTATATTCATCACTGTGATATTTGACATTGATTTCCAAAGGGGTATCCACATAGAGGTATCTTAAAGGCTAACTAAACTAATCTAATCCTAGTTATACTTATATTGATTCAAGAAGACATTGTAAAATTCTTATGAACTTTCCATCTCAAGATATATGTAAGATGATTGAAATTTTTTATATGAAATAAGGTGCAAAGATGCTACTACAAATGAGTGACCACGGAAGAGTCTGTCCCCGATATAACAATATCATCAATGTAAATGAGAAGAAACATAATAACCATAGTTGTATTTCAAAAAAAAAAAAGTTCTATTATGGGGAAATAATGATGAATCATAATAACTTTGCTTAAACAAAAAATGAAATAATGTAGAATGAGATTTATCAAACCATGCTTGAGGAGCTTGTTTCAACCCATATAAAGATTTTTCGTAATTTACATACATGTTAATAGCAAGTGGAAAACAAGCTAGCTGGTAGGGCCATATAAATCTTTTCTTTGAGATCACCATACAGAAAAAAATTAATATCCATTTAATGAAGAGGCTATCCTTGTAAGATAGTAATGGAGATGACTATGCAAACAGTCATTATCTTAGCAATAGGAGCAAACGTCTTCTTATAATTTACTCTATACACTTATTTATTACCAAGGGCAACCAAATGGGCCTTACAACAATCAATAGTTCCATTTGAGTAAATTTTTTTTTTTATTTTGGTAAAGTTCCATTTGAGTAAACCTTGATGGAGTACCCATTTACAACCAATATCCTTAATTTAAGGAAGACGACAAACAACACCCCATATATTATTCACTTGAAGGGCCCAAAGTTCTTCAATCATTGCCTATTTGCCAACAAGCATGTTTAAAGCATTGGAGTAGTAGGAGAGAATAGGAATAGAGTTCAAATTAGCATGAGAAGAAGTTGCCAAAAATTCATACCAATTAGGGAGACAAGAAATTTGAGTACATAATTGTAGATTAGATTTTAAAGCTAGAATATTCACATGAAGCCTAAGCTAATCTGGTTCAAATTCTAGGTTATGCTTAAGAGGGACTACAATTGGTTATCATCGTTCACATACCAAACTGAGTTTGTGTTGTCCAATAGGCATGGTGGGATTATCAAAACTAGGAAGAATATATATCTCAGTCAATGGCTAAACATGAGTTAAAAAGAAAGAAAAGTTTTCAAAGAATATAACATGACGTGAAGCACGATATTTGTGAGTGCTTGCATCTTAGTAGGAAGATACTTTGTGTGAAATGCTGTAGCCAATGAATGCACATTTAATATATTGAGTAGAAAATTTATGATTTTCATGAAGTGGTAAATGGATAAAACAAATACAACAAAAAACATATAAATCAATATATCTAGGACACTGGTGATAAAGAAGGAAGTACAGAGTATCAATGTTCAATTGTTTTACAAAAAGCCTACTAATTAAATAAATAATCATAAATAATGCTCTAACCCAGAATCAAGGTAGAACAAAAGAATTAAGTAATAATATTTGAATAACATCTAATAGGCATTGGTTCTTATGTTTAGTGACACCATTTTGTTATGGTGTATAAAGACTAGAAGCATTGAGAGTAATACTTTTTTATTAAAGAAAAGTATGAAACTTTTGAGGCCATAAATCACACCTTAATATTTTGATATTTAAAGAAAACCATACTTTAACAAAGGCCACAAATTTTTAGATTATAGAAAATACTACAAATTTAGAATAAAGGAAATAAATTTAAGTATACTTATTATTGTTGCGGCTACTGGTCCGAATTTAACTGGAGATGACTGGTCCTCCGTTTCTTTAACTTAAGACCTGTACAACATCAAAGAAAACAAAATAGTCAAATAGCCAAACGGGTTAGATCCCCACAGGCTCTCTGACGCTCAAGTCAGTCATAGCCTTTTTTGAATAAAAAAGAAAGATCTAATTAATTTTCTTTCAAGTGGGAATATTCCAGAGAGAGAGAGTCCCTTTTTATTGGAGGATTACATTCTCTTTATAAAAGGTCTCTTTCCGGTTTCATAACTTCTCCGGTTTTATAACTGCTCCGGTTTCATAACTGCTTCGGATAAGTATGTTTATTCGTTTTAACTTTTGGTTGGTTATTGTACGTTTCATTCAAAATGAAACGTGGAAGTTATCAGGAGTTTTTTCAACCTACCCCATGGGCGGTTATCTGAGTCATTCGTGTTGGGTTTTAATTAATGGGCCCATATATCGAATCATTCAGGTAATTATACTCATCACTAGCCTCCCATACCAGAAGATTAAAATTTTAACTCTGGCATGTCTTTCTGGTGGGATATAAAATAAAGCTATCCGGCCTCAGTTTTTCTAATGCTAAATTGCTTAGAACTCTTTGTGATTCCGGATTTTTTGATCACTCCGGATTTGTATTCACTCCAGATTTTTATGATTTCAGTTTTTAGTGACTCTCGTTTTTGGTCACTCCGGATTTTTGTCACTCCGGATTTTAGTGACTCCGGTTTTTAGTGACTCTCGTTTTTAGTCACTCCGAATTTTTAGTCACTCCGAATTTTTTGTGACTCCAGATTTTTAATCACTCCGGATTTTTAGTCACTCCGAATTTTTGGTGACTTCGGTTTTTGGTGACTCTCGTTCTTAGTCACTCCGGAATTTTAGTCACTCCGAATTTTTGGTGACTCTGGATTTTTAATCACTCCGAATTTTCGTCACCCCGGATTTTAATGATTCCGGTTTTTAGTGACTCTCGTTTTTGGTCACTCCAGATTTTCATCACTCCAAATTTTTGTCACTCCGGATTTTAGTGACTCCGGTTTTCAGTGACTCATTTTAGTCACTCCGGATTTTAATGACTCCGGTTTTTAGTGACTCTCGTTTTTGGTCACTCCGGATTTTTGTCACTCCGGATTTTAGTGACTCCGGTTTTTAGTGACTCTCGTTTTGAGTCACTCCGAATTTTAGTGACTCTTGTTTTAGGTCACTCCGGATTTTGGTTACTCCGGATTTTTGTCACTCTGGATTTTTAGTCATTCCGGATTTTGGTGACTCCGGATTTTTAATCACTCCGAATTTTTGTCACTCTGGATTTTTGTCACTCGAGATTTTTAGTCACTTTGGGTTTTTGGTGACTCCGAATTTTTAATAACTTTGAATTTTTAATCACTCCGGATTTTTAGTCACTCCAAACTTTTGGTGACTCCAAATTTTTAATCACTTCGGATTTTTAATCACTCCGAATTTTTAGTCACTCCGGCTTTTTTGTGACTCCGATTTTTGGTGACTCTCGTTCTTAGTCACTCCGGATTTTTAGTCACTCCGAATTTTTAGTCACTCCAGATTTTTAATCACTCCGAATTTTCATCACTCCGGATTTTCGGTGACTCCAGTTTTTGGTGACTCTCGTTCTTAGTCACTCCGAATTTTAATCACTCCGGATTTGTATTCACTCCGGATTTTAGTGACTCCGGTTTTTAGTGACTCTCATTTTTTGTCACTCCGAATTTTTGTCACTCCGAATTTTTGTCACTCCAAATTTTTGTCATTGAGTCTTCGGCAGCCACTGAGTCTGAACAAAGGGGAACGAAAATCGAGGAAATGGCAATTGTTCAATTCAACGCATTAACTCCGGCCCCAAAGGAATCCTTTGCTGGTTCGGTCGATTGTAACGTTGATTCAGTCGTAGAAATACCTATCGAAGAAACTTCTACTCCGGTCTTTTTTACCCCACCTCTTTCTCAAATTTTTAAGAAGAATCAAATAGTTTGATTTTTATTGAAAGAACTTTTTCAAATGAAATGTGTTCCAAGTTCTCGGCACCAATTTTCCATTTGAGGTGCGCAATTTGTATGCACCATTTCTTAGTACAGCAGAAACAATAAATGGATCTTCACAATTAGGAGAAAGCTTATTTCTATTGGCAATTTTTCCGGTTGCCTGTATACTTTTCAGGACTAAGTCTCCCACATCAAATTGTCGTGCCTTCATCCGTTTGTTATAGTATCGCGCAATCCGCTGCTGATAAGTGGCTGTCCGCACTCTTATTATTTCTCTTGATTCCTCCAATAGATCAAGATTCTCCTTAAGTCATTGTGAATTACTTTGGGGATCAAAATTCTCTATCCGGAGGATGGGCAATCCTACTTCAACTGGTAATATTACTTCGATCCCGTAGCATAAGTTGAATGATGTCTCTCATGTTGGCTCTTTAGGAGTCATCCGGTTTGACCATAATACTGAAGGTAACTCATCTTCCCAAGAGCCCCCAGTTTCTTCTAACTTTGTTTTTAGCCCATGCAGTAAAGTCTGATTGGTTACCTCTACTTGGCCATTTGATTGTGGATAATCAATTGAGGTATGTGCCAATCGGATCCTTAAATTTGAACAATACTTGGTGAAGCGATTTCCAGTGAACAATATTTCGTTATCGGTGACTATTGCTTCTTGAACTCCAAATCGGTAGACAATGTTTTGTCGTACAAATTCTGTTGCATTATGCTCGGTTATTTTTGCCAAGGGAGAAGCTTCCACCCACTTGGTAAAATAATCAATTCCCACGATGATAAATTTTCTTTGTCCGACTGCTATTGGGAAAGGTCCAAGTATGTCCAGCCCCCATTGCGCGAACGGCCAGGGTGCTTATAATGATTTCAGTTCGGTTGGAGGTGCATGAGGCATGCTTCCGTGGATTTGGCAATTTTCACATTTCTTGACAAAGTCAGCCGCATCTTATTTCATGGTTGGCCAAAAATAGCCTTGTCGCATCAATTTGAATGTGAGGTTCTTTCCCCCTATGTGAGATTCGCATATCCCAAGGTGGACCTCACTTAACGCATAATCTACTTCCTCCGGAGTGAGACATCTCAAATATGGGATAGAGTATCCCCGACGATACGTTTTTTCATCTATAATTGTGTACCATCCAGCCGTCTTTTTTATACGCTTAGCCTCATCCTGGTTTTCGAGCTCGATTTCATCAGAAATGTATTGATAAAAAGGAGTCATCCAGTTATTGTTGCTAGTGACTTGTGAGACGTCTTGATCAATTTCCTCAATACTTGGAGCTGTCAAGATTTCTCTCATACTTCGAAAATATTGCTCCGGATTCTCATTGGCTGCTGCTTTTGCTAGTTGGTCAGCCTTCCCATTTTTCGTTCTCGAAATATGAGTTACTTTTACTTCATCAAAGCCTTGAAAAGCGCTTCTTACCTTCGCAAGATATCTAACCAAACTTGGATTTGATACTTCGAAGTTCCCTTGAACTTGATTAACCATTAGCTCGGAGTCACTATAAACTGCAACACGCTTTGCTGAGCATTCTCTAGCCAAATGTAGTCCGGCTAACAAAGACTCATATTCGGCCACATTGTTAGTTGTAGGAAATAAAAGTTTTAGCGAGTATGGTATTTCCATTCCTTCTAGAGTTCGCAATATCACTCCGGCTCCACTTCCTGATTGTGTAGAGGATCTGTCTACCTACATCGTCCATAAAATGTATAATTCAGTCCAATCAATGTTCTGATCTTCTATTTTATTATTTTGGGCTAAAATGGAAGTTTTGACTAGAAAATCCGCCAAGGCCTGCCATTTTATCGATGGCCTTAGCCTGTATTCAATGTCAAATTCTCCAAGTTTGATTGCCCATTTGACCAGTTGTCCTGATGTATCAAGTTTTTGTAATATTTCCTTGAGGGGTTGATCTGTGAGGACGATTATCTTATCTGCCTGGAAGTATGGCCTTAACTTCCTTGCCGAGTTAACGAGTGCCAATACTAGCTTTTCAGCATGAGTATAGCGGCTTTCTACGTTTGACAGTATTTTACTGACGTAGTAAACCGGTCGCTGAACATCCACCTGTTGTCGGATCAAGACCGAACTTAATGCCACATCAGAAACTGCCAGATATAAAAATAACTCCTCTCCCTCCCGTGGTGATGTTAGGAGAGGAGGGCTGGCTAAATATT
>JAOVVI020019664.1:0-10058 GCA_028571085.2 Nepenthes alata | reverse complement strand
AAAAATGAAGGTAAATTTAATAAATATATAATAATATATCAATAGATTGAGTTGTATTTCTTTTTTGTATTATTTGGTATGTATGATATATTGCCATTGCTTAGTTATTGTAGGAAAAATACGTATTGCCAAATGAAATTCATGTGAATATGGCAATTCAAAAAGATTTGATGAAAAGATTTTGTACTTGATATTTTTGTTTGCGAAGAGACTCTTGTAAGAAGTATAGAAGTGACAAGGAGCGGATTGAAAAATGCTCTCCTAATGTAGATATTGAGCAATGTAAATGATTAGTTCTAGAATATTGGTGAAGTCAAATGTTTTGAGTAAGTATATCATCATTTATTTAATAACAATACTTAATAAATAAAATATGAATAAGATATGCTGTGAAACATCAACAGAGCACAGACTAATGAAAAAGAGCACCCGAGCTTTGTTTTTCATGTATTCTTCCCTTTTCTTTATGTTGTTCATGGTCATCTTCTCAGAGCTTCATGTTATTTTAATTTTCGAGTAACTTTTTGATGGGCTTTAAATCCGGATTCCATCTTCTCATTGAAGATTTTATCTTCTCAGTGCTTTAAATTGTTAGAATTAAAACACTCCTTTCTTCTTTATTTCCTATTTGTAGAAAATGTATAGTATAAACGTATTTTCTTCATGATTTAACAACAGCTATGTGACAGACCAGATTATTCTTCTTAAATAATATCTGTCAAGGGTAATAATAAACTAGTAGTCCTAATTATATTACAAATTTCTGTAGAAAATTGGGAAGAGTTCCGTTTGTAAATCAAGCGTTTGCCAAACTATAAACACATGTAAATTAACCCTGTACAATGATCTACAACAATTCACAACAAAACCACAAGCCTTAATACTCAACATACTACACAGGTTCTAATCGTCACGTCAATTGAGACGGTGCCGACATCACAACTCCAGTATAATGCCGGTGGGGAACGATGCCAACTAGGAACCTCGATCATAACCACAATGAGAAAAACCTGCGGAAGCATAAAACTACAATATACAATGGAACTAACCATCATTCATTCATGCTAAACATCATTAACCATCACCATACATGTTTTATACAGTTTGCAAAAGTAGGACAAAAATTTCTGTTTCGTACACAAAAATCAGTTAAGTCCCAGTCCCAAGCCCTGCGTGCAATATCGGCTGACAATCGCACTTCAATAGTCTACTCTGTTTCGTCGAGCATCAATGTGTTATCATCTGAAAGATATATAGTAAAGGTGAGCGTACAGCCCAACAAATAAAATCATACATCACTAACTCCGATAATTTACAGGAAAGACAATAACTTGGTAGGGGAATCGTATATCATGGATAAAGAAAGCATGCGACGGGAGGGAGCATCGGGAATCATTTAGTTTGCATGTTTGTTTCGATTACGTTCATTCACTTTTATTGCTTTCATCAGTCTTTTCGGACCCGGGCTAATAGGTCGCATTAACCAACGATGTGAGTGGACGAGGAATGGAATGTGTCTACCACACATTCAAGGCCTGCTACATTTTTAGTCTGTAGCACTCGACCATCGGCTACATCTCAGATATGTAGTACTCAACCATCGGCTACATTTTAGGCCTGCAGCACTCGGCCTTCTCATCGCCCCATATCCCCCGGGGACCAAGGCAATCCTCATTCTTTCATAGTAGCATCCTAAAGCGTACCCTGAACATCACTCGCCCCTAGGAGCGGCCGGAGTATTTCTTGGGTTCCCACCGTGATGTACATGGTAAGATAGAGGGTACTATCCCTATGATCCATGGTCCTAGTTTCAAGACTAGTCTTAATCCTTGAAGTAGAATCCACCATTTTCCATATACATTCATATCCGGGAAATCACAATCCCATCACATGTCTCCATCCGGGAGACCAAATCCATCGCATTACACTTGTGGATTCCCTTCCATTGACTTGTTCGGTTCCTTTCTTTCATTTGGAGCTTAGATCTTTCAACCAATAAGTTTGACTCATAAGAGAGTTTGGATTTGCTTACCTTCGGTGATCAAACACCACCCTAGAAGCCTCCGGGACACATTCCCTTGCTTCGGTGCACACTTGCATATTTTCAGGGCTTACAATTTAACATGATCAATTAGATACAAATTTCTTAAGCATTAAACGGGTGGAATCATGCAATTTTCACCATTCAACTCGGATAAATAGTAACAGGGGACTTTTAGAGCTCTCGGATGACATAAACGGGTCGAATCTTGCGGAATTAGACATCCAGTCGATATATACGTACAATTGGGATGCGGGGATTCATATTCTAGAGTCATTTCAACATTTTATGAAGGTAAAAACATACAATTTTCCCCTTAGGTCTTGAGTGAACAGTGTCAGTGCTCGTTTAGAAGGCTCGGACACCGCGAACGGGCTGAGACGTGCGAAATCGATCACACGGCCAATGAATATACACATTTAGGATGGGGGGATTCACATTTTTGGGTCAATTTAACGAAACGAGGTGCAAAAATGGAAAACTATAAATTTCCCGTAGGTTAGGGTTTGACGATACTCCACCGGTCGGATCGGTGAGTAAATCGGATAATAAGTTACATAATTCTTAGTCTCAAGTCACGAGTATCACATTTTCTATGGTTTGGGTGGGTATCAAGACGAAAATACCCGATGATAATCGATAAACATCGAAAGAGAAAAGTTAGTGAGTATGAGAACACTTGTCACGACGCGTGCTATCACTTTTTTAATCGGCTCCCGAGTGAATTCGGACTCCACAGCTCAATCTCCTCCTTTCTCTCTCTAAAATTGGCACTCTTTCTCTCTCCTCCTCTCCAAAAACCCTCTGAAAAATGAAAAAGTCAAAGAAACATGAAGCAGGTCGCGTTTTTTTAATAGTGAGGGCGCTCGAGCTCGGGGTTAGCGACCGGCAAGCGCGGCCTCAATGCTGGCCCGCACTCGAACATGCACAGGCACCAGCGAGCGTGGGAGCTCCGCTCGAGCGGGCAGTAGGCGTGGTCTGCTGGCAGCATATTGGCAATTCACAACCCGATTTTTCTTCCGATATGCATACTCATACATTCAATAGGTCTAGTATTAATTATTATCATGTCGTTTTCCTCGTATTTATTATATTATTAACTTGGAACCTCACATGCTACGAAGATCAATTTGTATGCTCCAAATGTTTCTCTGTGCTAGTTCCTAGACACCATATATATGTACTCAGATGACTAATATTATTTATTATTTTAAATGGAAAATATGAGTAAAAATAATTCAAAGAATAAAAGTAAATAAAGAATAATGAGCTGCATTGGTACAAAATCTATTGCACGGACATTGCATGAGATAGTGATTTTTATCTTTAATATAAATCTACTTATATTATCTAACATTTGAAAATTTACAAATAGCGAAGCGCCCACATTCATATTTCAAAGAATCGATAGAGCCAACGGAATACTTAAAATTATTTGTAAAAACAAAAAGAAACAAAAAAATAAAAATTGTGTTAATAAGGAGTTTGAAGATGCACATCAGAAGCTTTTAGAATTACATGAGACTCAAATTGAATAAAATAATGCTGATAACTTGATGACAGAGGATATTTTCTCCATTGTTCTTAGATGTAAGTCTACATATATAAGTCGAATGGGAGAAGGTTCTCGACCAACTAGAAATGACAATAATTATTTAGAAAGTTGTAGTGAGATGTCCATATGCCTAGAAAATGGCATTAATGTTCGGATTGAGGTTGAAGTACAATGACGGTTAGTAGATCTGCTAAATCAAAAAGAAGTCGAGCTTCATTCTAAATTACTTATCGATTGAAAGCTGATATATATTCTGATATGCGATTTTTGATTAAAGAAAAATTATATATAATGTAAACTTTAAAAATGGAAAGTTTATAGCTATCTTTTTTAATTATACTTTTAATTGTTTACATTAAAAAATTGCGTTAATGCTCTCTGTTTATTATTTTGCTTGGAAGCTCTCTGTATTGCCATAATAGGGATTTAGAATTGACACTAAAAGAACCTTCAGTTTAATATTGTGCATCGTGAAAATCTTGATCTGCATTCTATGTTGTCCCTTGATTGTTTCTAGCTCAATTTAGAATAGATTCTCGTATTTTCTATTCGTAGGAAGATGAGTGAACAAGTAGTTGATGTAATTCCAGAGTTATTCTCATGTCATCCATAATGTCCAAATCAGTTTTTAATAATGCAATGGCGTGAGGAATAATCCACCACCTTTTATAATAATCTCTAATGTATGTATGTATGTATGTATATATGTGTGTGTTCATGAATTCAATGGCTGTCACGTACATCGTTAAGCACCTACGATTTGAATGGTTCCATATAAACTTGACTGGTAGCTTTAGTTCTTGTGGATGAAATAATAAAAATTGACTTGACTGTGTATTTTACATTTAGTCATTTGCTTGTTGCAATTAAATTTTATTGTGACTTGGTTGTACACTTTATATGTTATTTATTGAAGGTGAAAGTTATATGGTCGTTTGACAAGAACATAAAGCGAACTTGTAATCAATCTAGCAGGTGTGCTAGTAAAATTACAAGCCAATCTAAAGTCTTAAAAGACCAACTAGCTTTCTCTTCCTCGGTTGATCGTGTGCTAAAACAAGTGGAGGTTAGAGCCTTTGAGAGGATGTTAAAAATATTATTTTTCATTTTTATTTAATTTATTCTTGAGCATGATTAGATTATATTGAGATATCTATGATTATATCAGAGTTATTTGTAAAATAATTCTTTACCTATAACTGCCGAACATTTAAAAAAAAGATTAGATCAGATAATTTTAACATTTAAATGAGACATATATGTAAATTCAAGTTCAGATTATAAATTTTAAATTTAAGTATATTTTGAGTGCTTAATGCGTGAATCAGCTGATTGCTATCTCAATTTTTTGATTTGGTACTTGGCAGCCTTTGTGCTGCATGAATTATTTTGATATGATAATTAGGTTGTAAACTTTAATTAGTGTTTTGGGCAAAGTGTCAGGTTTTTGGCAGCCTCGGCTTCCATCTGGGACTAACATTGTGATGATGAGTAGCGAGAACCAGAGTATTAATCAAAGTATCGGTATGAAGAAGCCGCATTAGAGTTCCCAAGAGCCTAAAGAGAGATCAACCGGAACATGAAAGTTGTTGCTAATTTTTTGGAGCTCAAGGAATATGGAAATGAAAATGGCTGCTGCTGGTTTGCTGGTTTTCATCAGCTGATTGCTCAATGAAAATAATGGGAGCATGAGCCTTTTCGTGCAAATACAATTATTTTAGTTGGTTCATCAGCTTCAGAGCATGTCTTTGTTTCAAACAATATATCTCGTCTATAAATTTGAAAATTCTTCTATTGTTGTAAATTTATTTTTAAAAAAATTATTGTAAGAGAATTTGATATGAAATTCATTTATATTTTTGATCAATATAAATTTTATATTTGTGTTAAAATTTTATCCATTAAACTATATAATTTAGATGTATATCAAATTTTTTGGTATTTTTTGTGATAATTATTTGTCATTAAATATAATATTTAGTGACAATTTAAAAATATATTCTAATGATGAAATTATTTTGTCACTAAAGAATATTATTTAGTGATAATTTATTTTTTGTCATTAATGAAATCTTTTAACGACAAAATAAAAATCCGTCAATAAAAGTTTAACGACGGATTTTGAGTGACGATTTAGTAGTGAAATATTATTTCGTCAGTAAAATTTTTAATGACATTTATATTCATTAGTGACAAATTATTTTATCACTAAAAATCAATATTGTTATAGTGAATTATTTTTCTATTATTGAAGACCATGAATGAATTGATAGATTGATTTTACAAATTATTTCTACAACTTAAAGATTTGATGTTAATAGATCTAAATATGTCATTTTATGCTTCTATATAGTGATTTAGTTATGAACATACTAATTAAGATTTTCAAAAGTTAAGTTTAAATCTCACTATAAAATTATTTCATATATTGCCAGTGTTATTTGAATTTTTGGTTTATATTCATTTTTTCTATTCAAAGTTAATTAAATAGCTTTAAAATAGTGAGAAATATTTAATAATTTTCTTGATAGAAAGAGTTGAAGATGCGTCTCTTTTATGTAATGGTATATCTTTTCACTTGAGAAGAGACATAATCATGTGTATTTATGAAAATGAGTTCATAAATAGTACATGGGAGACCAATATAGTAATTCGTACATATGATTCTTTTTCCTTTTAAAAGAATTATAATATATAATTTTATTCGGGTGTTTTCATTCTTGAAAGAATCATAATAAAATACATGAATCCAAGTAAGTGTTGGTCCTAAGTTTCGCACATAATTGTGATCGACTCAGTTGATAAATGAAAACCTTGGATTTCAGCGAGACTTGGTTTGTGCTCTGAGCATCAGATCTATGGGTTGCCAGTACAAATATCAAGATGCATCATAGTGATGGATTTGAGGCTATCCATTGCTGGGAGAGAAGTATGTTCTCAATTTTTTATTTATAATTGTCTATTGTTTTTATTCATAATTTATTTTATTTTAAATTATGTCCTTAAATGTTAATTATTTTAAAATGAACGATTCTAATTTAAAGATGGAAGACCTCCGTCCCAGTATGATGCAGACAGGCCGATCCGGATTGCTTTGGTCCCGTGTGCGCTACTCGCACCTCCGGTGATGCAGAGATTAAAGTAGCAACAGGGGAGGGGGAGTTCTGGAAGGGGGAAGGAAGACGAACCAGAATTTAGAATTATCAGAGAAGGAGGAAGACGCGAGAGAAAAAGAGAGAGAGAGAGAGAACAGGAGGCAGAACAGAAATTGTATCTTCTTATTGTCTATATTCATGTTACCCGCCTCTTTATATTCGCGTTACCTGCCGTCCGCCGTCCGCCGTCCATAACCATATGCCTAACAAGTAAAATAAAGCAGTGCACGTGTATCCAAACAATATGTATCCTAACAATAAAGCAGTGCACGTGTATCCTAACAATATGTATGCAATGTATAGCTTGTAATAGAAAACCAACAAACTATATGCTATATATAAAATTACTATATATAATTGCTATATATAGTCCCGATATCTTGGTGGAGGCTGCGCTATTTGGGAGCTTTTGCGGGTTCTCGGTTGGGTCGATGGTGTCAGAATATCAGCTACGATGAGGCCTGTAACACAGTAACAGAATATTCATAGTTCTGCTTGCTTTCAAACTCCTCATCATTGACCATTCCCAACATTATATAGTGGGAGACAATACTTCCTCCTTACCAAAATCATGACTTCTTTCATGTTTTTCCCAAACTTTGGTTATCAGTTATAGGCCAATGCATCAATTAATCCATCTTTGTTCCTAAAGCAAATATTTTTAGGCAGTAACTTTGATGGTTTATAGTGCGGTGTGCCACGTATGAAGTCTCTTAAACCAGTTTACCCCGCTAAGCTCAAGATTTATCCAGCCCATATATATCTAGCCCAAACTATTGATGATAGGGCAACTATTCTATGAAGAACGTAACTTATTTATCCGTCTAATATAAGCATATGCCTTAGACTTTTCATACCATATATTTTTTTAGATTAATTTTGTTAAAAAAAGTAATTTGTAATTATTTATGGGCAGCTTGAAAGTCATGAATTGTTATTCACTCAAGCATTTCAGTGGCATAAATAGTTGTCATGGATAGTTGGAAAGTAATGTAATGTCCCTTCAGTTCCTTTTTCCTTTTTCTATGTATTGTAAAGCATATTCTTCAAAATGATATGAGCAAAAGCCAAGTTAAAACTAAATTTTCTCCTCTCACCCTATATTTTGCCACTAGAAAAGTTTTTTTCATATCTTAGTTTATTTTGTTCACTCCGAAATGAATAATATATTTAAATTTATAGGCTTCATTCAAAAGTTCATTCTTTAATTCTTCAATATTTAACCCACAAATTCTATCTGAAATCGAAGAACTATATCTGCTTGAGTGTTAAAACTTATCGTGACTCACTGTTCAAATCTTCAACAATCTCCATCAAATATGGATTATTCATTTGGAACTTCTTGAACTTCTCCTTAATCATGGGTTAAATTTGAAAGTACGATAAAATAATTCCCGACCCTTGGGAATACAAACAAATATTATTCCATCCATCGTCTTCCGTTTTTTGATTGTCAGATTTTCGGTTCGAAGTATAAGTAACAGCATTCACTTTCCCCGGCTAATATTAGATTTCATAATTATAATCTTTCAACAAATCCATATATTTGTATTATCACATATTTAGTTCTTTTTATGGAAATAAATAATTCAATCTCTTATGGTTGAAGTACACTATAAAATTCTCCTCGTATAAATAATGTCTCCAAATTTTTAAAATAAAAATCACGGCTTCCAATTTTAAATCATATGTATGATAGTTATATTCATGAACCTTTAACTGCCTTGACCTATAAACAACTACTCAACCATGTTGTATCAACACACAACATAAACATTTCCTTAAAATGTCACAATATACCATAAAACCTACTAATCCAACTGGAATTGAAAATATTGGCATGGAGGTTAATCTATCATTTAATTCTCGAAAACTTATCGCACAATCTTTATTCTAAAGTGAGATTATTCTCTTCTGAGCACCGTGATCGTCGAGAAATTCTCAACAAAATGTTTATAGTAACTGGCCAAACACAAGAAACTCCTTACTTCTATAACATTGGTCAGTCATTTTCAATTCGCAATGGCTTCAATCTTTTTCAGATCCATTGAAATGCTTCTCTTAGAAACTATACGTCCTAAAAATAATTTTTTTTTCTAATCAAAACTCATATTCCTTCAATTTAGTAAAAACCAGCATCTCTCTTAAAGTTTGCAATACAATCCTCAAATAAATTTCATATTTTTCAAAACTTTTCAAATAAATCAAAATATCATCAATCAAAATAATCACAAACGGATTTAAATATGGTTAAAAAACTTGATTCATGAGATTCATAAAAGCTGCCGGTATATTTGTCTGCCCAAAAAGTATCACCAAGAAATCATAGGGGTCATATCTCATTCTGAAGGTTGTATTGAGTTCATCATCACACTTGATCCTCAACTAATGATACCCTAATGCAAATCAATTTTAGAGGAAAGCTAAGTTCCTTATAGCTGATCGAATAGATCATTTATCCTCAAAAGTGAATAATTATACTTAATTGTGATTTTATCCAATTTTTGATAATCAACACATAGCTTCATCAATTTGTCCTTCTTCACAAAGAGTATTAGTGCACCTAATATCAATGGCAAACTCAATTTCTCAACTAGGAAATAGACTAGGCAAATCTGTCAGAAAAGTATCCTCAAATTTATATACCACTGAAATTTCTTCAAGCAATTCATTATGACTTCCACAGGTGGTAACGCAGGCCAAATACATTTGGCATCCATCATTTATCAAATGGCTTATAGGTAGAGTCAAAATCAATCTAGTTATCTCTTTTTAAAATCTCCCTTAAAACTTAAAAGATTTATATGGAGAAATAGAAAACAAGACCGACATATTAAAGCAATCCATACTAGAATAATAGTATATTAATCAATCCATCCCCAAAATAATATCAAAATTAGGCACATCGAGTAAAATCAAGTCCGCTAACAACTCAAACTCGTTGACTCAAATCGGACATTGAAGGTATGTAATATTGGCAAGCAAGAACTTGTCTACTAGGGTAGATACCACTAGAGAAAACTCCAAAATTTGAGGGGGTACTTAAAAAATACAAACAAACTTATACGCTATAAAAGAGTTTATAGATTCATGATCAATCAATATATGAGCGAAAGAGTAAAAAATTTACACATTACCTTCAATTACTGGTGGGTTTGCTCTCGCATCTTTTGTTGTTGCCACAAATGTCCTTCCAAGAATAAAAACCATATTCTCTGGGCACCTTAAAGGAAATGGACAATCCCTTTCAATGTAGCCAACTTGGCCACAATCAAAACAAGCTCCACTTTGAAGGTAATATTGCCTC
>JAOVVI020019663.1:0-10058 GCA_028571085.2 Nepenthes alata | reverse complement strand
GATTACAAGGAGGGATATTATATTGGTGTTGAGGTAGCCGAGGATGATCCTAAATCTCAAAAGCCATTCTATGGGAAAAACGTTTGGCCTGCTGCAGGTAACCATTTATGTATGCGAACTAAAAGAGTTTTTTTTTTTTTTTTTTTTGGGGGGGGGGCAAATATGTCACAGAGCTGTTTTCATCCTCTCTCTCTCACACACGTGCTAAGTAGAAAGCATGACATATTTGATCCTTTTCCTGTCTTATAGATCTCTTGACTGGTTGGAGGCAGACTATGGAGAAATATCATCTGCAGGCTCTGTAAGTCATTTTGATCATGAAATGAAGTTTTTATCCTTTTCTTCTTAGAAACTTCATTTCATGTGGAATAATGTGGGCACTAGTTTATATTATCTATACCATTTTATGTTACATCGAGCTTTATGATTTCATTGGAATCAAGCTACTTTTTATCATTATGAAACGAGTGCATTCATTTTTTTTTACAAGAATCAAGCTACTTGCTGTCTATACTATTGCTGCTTATGTAAGATCTAAAAGAAAAGAAACGAAAAATAGTTGCCCTGTTGCCCAATGTGTTTTAGTAACAATTTGTTACAAGGATAGTTAGCCCTAGTGCTCATGTGGTATGAATTTCACATGCTTGGAATTTCTTAGTTGGAAATCTTTTTTCTGAACTAATGAAATGCCCTTATGGCAGATATAGATTTCTTTATTTCGTTTACTTTTTGCAATCTTCTGTGTTCCAAATACTCTGATTCTTAAATGTCATCTTCCTATTCAGTGAGGTTGCAAGGGAGGTTGCAAGGATCATAGCCCTTGCTCTTGATCTGGATGTTAATTTCTTTAATAGGCCAGAGATGCTTGGTGAACCCATTGCAAACTTGCGCTTGCTTCACTATGAAGGTGAAAATTAATTTTCCAATTCAACTTTACAGTTAATCAAATCTATCCTTCTTATTATAGCTTCAGCCTCAAATCAAGTTCTGATGTTTCCTTAGGTCAAGCTTCTGATCCCTCGAGAGGCATATTTGGTTCGGGTGCACACACTGACTATGGTTTAATTACCCTTTTGGCCACAGATGATGTAATGGGGCTTCAAGTATGAATGGGCTTGACCGCTGGAATCATTTAAATGCAGTATTGCAATATCTTCTACAGCATAATGTAAAATTGACTTATTTTTAATTGTGAAGTGCAGATATGCAAGGATAAGGATGCCAAACCCCAGATATGGGAATATATTGCTCCTTTAAAGGGGTGAGTTTCATATATCTATCTGATGACGCTAATATTGCCTGCTTGTGGTCCTATTTGCATGGAAGTACTTAAGATCATCATTGCAAGATGTTTGATGAGTATAATTGGGTTATAGGGTTTTTATATGCACTTCTCCACCGATGAAAAAGAAGAAAATCCAAGGGTCCTAGAAAATTGATAGTATTTTTGTATTATCCACCTTCTAGTATATTGAGCTTTATAGGCAGATGCAGAAATTGGGAGGAGGAAGTATAGGAAAAACAAAGCCAGCATCCTTCCAAAAGCTATTCTAACCCCTGAAATTTCTAAAGGGTTCTCTCAAGGCCCGCAAAGCTTCAAAAAGAATTTCATATCAGCTAAACTTGCAGACCCTTAAAGGCCATTGGAAGCAAATGCATAGCTACAAAGAGTCCTAATCTTAATGTTAATCTAGAGTGCGGGTTCTCCCTTTGTGAAGGAATCCGTTTGCAACAAGCACCTTTTCTTTTCTTCAAATTGTTGATTGTTAATAACTTCTCACAACTTCCTTTGCAAAAACTAAATTGGTCCTTCTGGATATGCCTAACGTAGTTGTCATATTCAGTTTGATGATAAAAAAAACCTCTTAAATACATACCCATGCCACAAAAAAAAAAAAAACAAATAAATAAAACAAAATAAGGCCACTCTATTGAAGGATTTTTAGAATTTGAAATAGCTTTCCAAAGAAAAGATGCATGTTTGTCTGTCCTTATTTTATTCTCTGCAAAAGGTTATAATGCAAGATTTACTCTACAACACCGCAAAATAGAATGTGATTTGATGAGATAAAATACAATAAAAATAAAGATAAGGGAGTAGGTCACCCACGCTTAGTGGTTAAGTGATTCCTTCCATTCTGAATTAAGGAACTCCATCTTGATTTTATATTTTATTCATTCATTTCACGGTCATGAATGAAAGAGAAGGACTTTTATTGGTATCTACATCGAAATTCAAGCAGGGCAAATAAATATGGGTTCAACTTAAATATTGATTTCATAAATACCCAGTTAATATCAAATATTAAATATACATGTATTTCTTCCATAACGTAAACCAACTATTCTATCTTATATTTAAAATACCAGGGGAAGAATTCGAGCTACTGATATAAGGTAAATTGAACATAGGTAAGGACTGATTTTGAATATAGTTCGTCAGGATTGAAAGTGGTTATTATGTGCAATCTTTCTTCTTCAAGTGAAAGACTAGGGATTCATTACTACTTTAACGACTTTACTGGCTTGGCAAGGTAATTGGGATTCCCGATTATTCTATTTACTGATGTTAACAATGTATAATGGTCAAAATAGTATTGTTTTATTCTCGGGATGTTTTACTTTTTTCATAGTGGGAATATCCCCCTTCTGCGGCGTGAAAATGAAAAAAGTTCATCCTATGGTATGGTTTTTTCTATCTTCTAACTTTAATTGCGTGATTACTATCCAGCTATGGATAATTGCTCATCCGTGCCTCATTGAAAAGCAAGGGAGAAAAGGAAACAGAAAAGAGGCTTGGGATTTGTAACTATATGAGATGTAACCGAATGATACATTACATAGCAAGGATCAAGTACTCATCACCTTTCTCAATAAAGGAGCAAATGAGTAGAAATTCCTTTCTTACACACTTCCATAAGCCAACTAGACAAGGTTATTGCTTCCATCAATTATGCTCCATGCCATATATTTTTCACACACACCTCCAAAACTAGTTCTTTTCGCATACATTAATCTCTACAACCATTTTTTTCATGGTGGATTAAGCAAAAGCATATGATATATTGAGTGTTATCACTCCATCGTACAAGATGATAGCAAGTTTATTAGTTAGACTACCTTAACAATGTTTGGAAGTTATGTACGGATGGAGGAAAAGAATGTATCAGAGGAAGAGAAGGGAGGGAAGGAAAGAACGCGACCTTGTTTTGGAGTTTTAATGAGGGTAAAAGAAGAGAATGGAGGTGAAACTCTTCTTCTTTTTTCTTTTTTTTTTAATCTTTTTTTTCAGTTTTTCTGGGGCACAGTTTACCTTCATTTGCACCCTACTGCCCAGAAAAAGAAAAGAAAAATGGGGCTGAGGGAGGTGTATGTTTGAAGAGGAGGTGGGTTGCACTCGTCACCTCCATTCCTCTTTCCTCCTTAAAATTTACCAAAAACAACCTGCACTCACTTCTTTTGCAGTCATCCATCTCCTCCTGAACAAGTACTACAGAGAATTTTCATGGTGTCTTCCAGCCTTTTCATAGCCATTTGAGGACTACAAGTGGTCATAATGCAGATTAAGAGTTAGCTGTCGGGTTCTACTTTTCCCCTTGTAGTTTTCGAGAACATCATATTATTGTGGTTGATTATCGTTAGAGACAGATAGATTGATTCGTACTTATCTCGAATCCACCACTGAAGGAGCAATATGAGTCAGATTGGGAAGTGTGCTTTTCAAAGTGTCTGTCTCCGTTCATAAGAAGAGTAGGTATTCTTCCAATGGACCAATTTCCTCTTAAATATTTCAACAGTGGATCACAAATTATGCTTGGAAAGGAAGATAATTTAGGTAATATAAAGGAAAGTAATCAATATTGCAGTTTCCTCCTATAGAATATCAACAAGTTGATTGTCTTAGCAGCTTATCATTTTTTTTGTTTTAGTTCGTTCTTAATGGTTTCCATTTTACTGTTCAGAGCATTTATTGTGAATATTGGTGACATGTTGGAGCGCTGGAGCAATTGTATTTTCAAGTAAGGTGCATTGGTTTTTCTATATGCTTGACTTATGAATTTGCCATCAGTTTGTCTGAATTTATGTAATTCAGAGGGATCTCAGTAATTATTTGAGTTTAGAAGGATTTAATACCTCATCAGCTGTTACACGCCATAGTTAGGATGTTGTATTAATATCCAAGACATGGAAGTTTGAAAATGAAGAAGCTATGACATTCTATTTTAAACAAGCAGTTAACCATTATCTGCTATTTCCATTCGATCTTTTAACGATTTAGTCTTTCATTGCCATTATCTTTAATTTGCAACGGTCTTAATGATTTCAATTTCCTACTCTGAAGTCTCACGTGTCTCTGAGTTTCTGATTAGTACTATTTTTCCCTCATTGTGTCCACATCATCGTTGAAAATATCGGATCAATATCAGTTACGACTACATTGGTATACCATATATACCATTATTGGATATATCTGAATTAAAAAATTTTTCAATAAATTGTAAATTGTTAAGAAAATATTGACAAATACATTTGCCAAATATTGAATATATTGTTGATATGATAGTTGCCATAATATTGAAAAATATTAATCTAGCAGGCTTGATATTAATATATATTAGTCAATATTTGAGATATTAGTCAATATTTGATTCTATACTTCCTATTGGTATTATTTCAGTTGTTTGACTATGTTTCTACCTGGATTTCTAGATCCACGCTGCACCGAGTAATAGGAAATGGTCAGCAGAGATACTCAGTAAGTCCCTTCTCAGTCTCCCCCTCCTTCTCTCTCTGTCTCTCTCTCTCCTCTCATCTTTAAATGTGCAGTTGTAGGTACCGTTAAACCCTCAAAAATCACTTTCCTTAGATAGTGCAAGTGAGCATATATCTCACTTTTTGACGGGCGAAGAGTTTATTACATCATTTTGCTATGTTGCATGATGAATGATCTCTCGTTTTACTTAAAGCATGGAATGGGATTTCCCAAACACGCACTCAACTCGTACATCAGAAATAAATCCGAATCCTTTCATCAATTGTCAACCACCAAATATTATAAAAATATAAGGAATAATATATATAACTAAGCATTTAAATTACATGATAATATTTAACGTGAAAATCCTTTTTAACTAAGAAAAAAATCACGGAATAACCTTTAAAAAATCTACTATAAAGTATTTGGTTATAAATATTTTTCTCTGAGATCTTTGCACAATAATTCATACGAATAACTGGTTGAAATATAGCTCCAACACACTTAAACAACCACATGATAGAAAATATATTGAGAAAACGAGTAATTAATCGGTAATATGTCTCAAAATTAAAATCAAAGCAATATATTTGAGCTTGGCGAAGAGTGAGGCTTAAATTGAATCTTAACTGAATGCCGAAAATATTTTTCTATTTTATCACTTCTTTCTCTTTCTTGTGGCGCCCGATATATTGAAATGATCCATGATGTGTATTAAAATTAGATCAGGGCCTTTTATACTTGTAACGTCCCCAGGCACCCGTATGGAGATATTGTCCGCTTTGGCAGCCACACAGGCTCCGCACGGTTTCGCTCTTGGCAGACGGCCTCTACCGCCTTCCATGCGGGTGCCTGGGGACGTTACAATACTCGTGTGTTTGCTTATGCGGCTAGCTTGTGACCCAGGCCAAGTGCTTAAGTTGCTAGCTATGGTATGCCACCGGAAATCCTCTTAGGCTTGGCGCTTAAGCTGTTAGCTTACGGCGTTCTCGCGGAATCTTCTGTAAAAATGTTGCTTGAGTGAATCTCGTGTGAAACATCCTGATAAATCCAAAAGTGAAAAATAATACTTCTAATAGGCACGAAACTCATTAGGAAGTCATCCAAAATTCAATAGCATATTAGTTATTAAGGCCTCAATTAACTTGAGGCACTCATTGAGTCAGCTAAATTTTCTGATTTTCTAGCAATCTTAGAGTCCCTTAGCCATTAAAATTGGTGGTCTTGATTGACAACATCCAAACAAAGTGTCATACGGTGATATCTGCTCCATACACTCAAAAGTCTGCGATTAAAATCTATTTTTAAGGGGAAAAAGAAAAGCTTAAAAGCTGTGAACCATTTTGAGTTGATTAAAAATCAATTTGTCTCAGATTATCAATGATATTTAAAGAGTGATTCCTAAGTATGCCTTTTCCCATGACACCTAAAGTGCCCGGATAAATGTCTAGATATTTTATTCTTTAGTAAAAAACATTAGTCTCCCGCTCTAAAGTAATTATTATTTTTTTCCTTCAATATAAACCAAGAGATAAGATTATAATATTTGACTAATAGCAGGAAAAAAAAAACAAATTTAATTCTATATTGTATCTATGTATTTTTTTTTTATTCTATAAAATATCATATAAAATAAAACGATACAAAAGGAATATATTAAATTCTTTAATTATTTCTTTTTAGGGTAATAATTTTATTTTATTTGATTGAATGAACCAACCTAAATTCTAATATTGGTTGCAGTAGCGGATTTGATTTCCAATTTTTCCCCTTGTGGTACGTGCAGGTGGCGTACTTTGTGGAGCCAAGTCATGAATGTATCGTTGAGTGCTTGCCAACCTGCAAGTCAGAAAATAATCCTCCCAAGTAAGCATCATTCACTAAATTCTAAAAATTCCTTCGGTGAATGTCGATGACTAAGTTCAGCCTTTCCTCCCTTTTTATATCTCTCTATCTATATATATATTTTTTAATTTTTTAATTTTTTAATTAATTGTTTTTTATTTATTGATCAATTTATTTATTTTGGGAGCGGCCAACCTTTAGTGGTGAACCAAGAACACTGCTCATGGCATTGGATAAGTAGGCACTGTTGCATTGATTGCGGACATCCCACGTTAATTCAAGTAGGGATTCTGCCATTGACATGAGTTCATCATTACTTGGCTTCGAATGACTGATCCTAATTCAGGACTGATTAGGGTAGGGTGGTTCCTTCGCGGAGGAATGGCAGGGAAAAATAAACCCTAAAATTCAACACAACCCAGTATTATTTAATCGAATTTTATTCGCTTTGACCGAGTTTGAATTTAAACTTAGATAAATCACAAAATTCATATAAAAATTAATATATAAGTATCAACCTAGTCAACATATTAAGTTAAAATTGTGATTCTCTTTCAGTATCAACGGAACAGCACAACTGAATAATTTATTTATTTTTTCCTTTTGTTTTTGCTGTTAGGTATCCTCCAATCCGTTGCTCAGCATATCTAAGCCAGCGTTACAAGGACACCCATGCCAACCTTAATACCTACAAACAACATCAATCTAGTTGTTCTAATAGTTCATGTCAACATTGACGGGCGGGCGACCACCGCGTGTAGAATCTTACACGTCGGAGGAGTATGCGTTTTGTTCCTCCGTAGGACCTAAAAGAAGATGAAGACGACAAGCCTATTATAAAATATTCATCTGACACATTTTTTTCCCCCCAATTACTTGTATAATTTACCTCAAACCTGCAGTAGCATGTAATCAGTAACAATAAAATCTTAAGAAGCAATATCTTCCAAGTAATTAAAATAGAAGCAAGGATAGATTTTTGTCCGTTATTTCATTTCAAGTTTTGTTGTGTGTACTTTTTTTTTTTAATTTTTGTTCTCCAACCAAAACTCTTTCATTTCTTATAGCTACTTCATTTGGCCTATATTTGAAAGACCTATCTTATGTCTCTCATTATCTTTTTTTTTTTAAATGCTTATGGACATCATTATTTATTATTTTATCTTTTAAAATAATTTTATTCATTCATATTAACATTAACACTTTTTTGTAGAAATTATTTAATTAATACTATGACCCATAAAGTATAATTAATCTAAGAGTTGTTTTATAAATTTTATTTCAATTTTAAATGTGTATTATGATCACACACAGTCTGCACCAAACAATTTTATTTGGCATTGTGTTAGATCATCTCTAATCTCTCCATGTTAAATGCGTACGCAATTAGGATCCTAGTGGTGGTTTAACCTCGCAGCATCAACATGACCCTTGTTTTGGATAGACCCATTAAACAGCATATCTCATCTTCTTAGCTTTTATCAACATCTTCCCAACTTCCTCTTCTGTTCTAGCATAACTTCAAATGTAATATATTCAAATAAATTCTACTACAACTGCTTACTTTTTGTTAGGCTTATTTTATTGACTTATTTTTGTGACAAAATATAGTCATGGTAGAATTGTATTTTTTATTTGTTAATTGTGCTCAATCATTATTTAAGATAAACTTTTTTTAAAAATGGAGAGGATTGGATACATAAAAGAAACATAAGCATTTGGGAATGTGGTTTCACACATGAAGGACCAAGGGTGCTCATGCATACTTTCTAGCAGTTTCACGGATAAAGCACACATATGAAGGACGCACGTGCACTAATGACAACAGCTCCACCATGAATTGCGCTTATGCGTGCCGGCATTTGAGTTAATATTCGAACATTGGTGAAGGATTTTCACAAGTTCTGCATTTTAAAAACGTAGTTTTCAACCGCACTCACAATTATACTCATGTCTCATAATCTAGCCATTACCTAGTTAATATTGAAGGGAAGAGGTAGAAAAGTGTATAGAAAAAGGAGAAAAGTTCTTTTATTCTATGTGATCTAAAAAGCTTAGTTTCTCATCATAAATCCTTTCATCATTATCAAATACTTGTTATAAATCAATGATCTTCAAAGCTTTATTTGTGGCTTGTATCTTAAAGTTTCAGAAGTACTGGACGTTGATTCTTTATCCACAAAAAAAGAGAAACTCTCATGATGTAAATTTTTACAAGAAAAAGGCCAAACATCTGCAGCATAGTAAGGAAACTGGTAGTTTCTCTTAAGCAATGTGAGGTTTGGCACTACTTGATAAGGGCATATGATCCCTCATTTTATATCTTAGAAACTGTCAATTATGACCAAATAAAGTATAATCAATTATTTTAGAAATTGTTGAATTGAAACAAATGATTCATGTAGCTCTGAGCTCTTATTAGGAGCCCATTTTATCCTAATGAGATACCAAAGTTGCTTTTCTTCTATCTGGATGGAGGTAAAATGAGATAGGAATTGATCAGTCAGTTTTTGAAAAGTTTAAATTAAATTTGGTTTTAATATGTGGAACTCAATTCTTACATTTCTCTTTATTGCCAAAGGAAAATAAAGATAAAGTGCAGAATCTTCCAAATTTTAGAGACTACACAACATATGGAATTGGTTTAAATGATCTATTGTATTAGTATTTTCATCATATGGCTCAAGTACTGATATTTTAAATTTATTAGGGAACCAATGCCCCTTTATTTTTGTGGTGAATGGTATCCGATCTAATTGTGTTATTTTTTTAGCAGCGTTTTCTTAAAAAAACTTGTTACTTTATTTTTTTATTCGTTCTACCTGGTAATTCTTTTAGTATTGATGAATGTCCTTAATTTTGAATGATTAATAGATATACTAGGTATCTATTTGGTTGGGAGAGATCGAGGCATGCTATTGCATAACTTTCCTCTCGAACTGAATGGCATCTGAAGTCTCAGATATACTAAGAATTTCTGGTGTGCTCGATTGAAAGTGGCTTAGAAATGGAGAATTGGGTTTCAGCGGTGTACTTGGTTGGGGAGCGACTTAGAGATGGAGGATTGATCTCCAACAGTATGCTTGGTTGAGGAGCGACTTTGAAATGAAGGACCAAACTCTAGAAGTGCGCTCGCTTGAGGAGGGGCTTTGAGATGGAGAACCAAGCTTTAGCGGTGTGTTCGGCTAATGAGCGGCTGTAAGATGGAGGACTTAGTTTTGGTGGTGTGCTTGACTGAGGAGCGACTTTGAGATGAAAAATTGAGCTTCGACGGTGCGCTTAGCTGAGGAGTGGTTTAGAAGTAGAGGATTAGGTTCCGATGAGTGCGCTCGCTAGAGGAACGGATTATAAAGTGAGGACCGAGCTCCAATGAGTGTTCTTGGTTGGGGAGCTGCTTTGAGACAAATGACCAAGCTCCAATAAGTGCACTTGGTTGGGGAGCGACTTTAAGATGGAA
>JAOVVI020019662.1:0-10059 GCA_028571085.2 Nepenthes alata | reverse complement strand
TGTAAACTCCATCAAATGTTGAGACAAGTGGTTTGGTTAAAATCAAATGAAACTCCATTACATATTGAGAATTGAAATTTGGTTGAAAATCAAATGAGAGTAGCTCCTTCTATAGCCAAAAAGGAGCCACAAAATGAGGCATTTTAAGTAAAGTAGTCAAATGGTAAAAAAATATTAATCAATAAAG
The DNA here is from genome assembly GCA_028571085.2 of Nepenthes alata. Classification (NCBI taxonomy): domain Eukaryota; kingdom Viridiplantae; phylum Streptophyta; class Magnoliopsida; order Caryophyllales; family Nepenthaceae; genus Nepenthes; species Nepenthes alata. The sequence continues at coordinate 9,872 of JAOVVI020019662.1, read as the reverse complement.
TAAAAATTAAACTTGAATTTATTGAGATTCCATCATAAAAGAAACATTTTGACAATGTTCAAAGTGCACCACCTGAATTTCATTTTAGTATATTTGAAACTTGAATTTAACCTCCGAACATGAGAGCTAGTATTGGTAAGGCCTAAGATGAGATCAGCCCGACCTATTATTATGAGGGTCTCACAAATCGTCAGCACATTAAAGGATATAAACCAACCAAATTATTAAACCTAGAATAAAAGAGAATCCGATCGACCTAGCAGATATCCGAATTGTCGGATTGCTGGTAATATAAAAAATCGGGGTACCGAACGACCACATGGCTATTAAATCCAAACGGTTAATCACGACAAATAGTTATATGAACCAAAAGATGAATGGTCAGATCAAGTGAATAGTTAATCCGCCTAATGAACAAGTACTAGATTTAAAATTTATATAATGGTTTGACCATTTAGTTCACAATCAACATAACTCCTCAATTAATGCGTAATGATACCTTTTCAGAAATGGTATCCTAATTGACAATAAGGTTATAAATATATTTATTTCCCTCAAAGGGATGGGATCTGAATCACTTATAAGAATTGCGAATACAAAATTTTAATCCTCTATTCACTTACGAATCCCAAACATCTTGAAGCCAAGCCATCCATTTCTTTCTCTCTCTAATCTTTAACCTATCATAATCTCTCATCTCATTAGAAAGATTTCTGATTTTGGTAACGGGAGATATTTTAAAAAGTAAGTTTTATATCTTTTGACTTCTTATTAATTATTATGTGTATAGGATTCAAATTAAGAATTTTGAAAGACTATCCTAATTCTACTCAAACGACTATCTGAATTTGAGGGAAGTACTAGGGCTAAAATGGAATCCGGAACTCGGAATCAATTTGTTTTACATGTGAGTGAAGCTACAAATACAAAATGCAAAAAAATCAGTATAAAATCAATTCCAGGGAACAATAATGCAGAGGCAACTTTTATAAAATCCATGCTAGGGAATACATTGAACGGGGATGCTGCTTCATGAATATACTGTTTCACCCAAATTTTGGATTTTTTTACATAAAAAAAGGTATTAAAAAAAACTATATTCGGAGCGAACATCTTGTTTTGCAAAACAGTATCCCCGCGCTGCTTTGCCCTTTTTTTTTAGTTTTGTTTTAATTAAACAATATATATTAAAAAAAACTATATTTGGTGTGAAGGTATTACTTGTTGGGTTTCAGCCTGGATACACCCTATTTCGGCATAGCGGAAAAATCTAAACCTTCTGTCGGCTATTAGCCACCAAGAATTTGAACGTAAGGGATATAAGAATGTACAACGATTTTTATCATGGAAAACTCTTTTAAATTAAAGAAAAAAATTACGGAACAAGTTTTAAAAAATTTTACAATGTAAAATTGGTTACAAACCCTGAAGATAGAATTCTAACAACCTACCCAAAACAGAGCAATAAAACAATCTCCAGAGTAAGGAAACTCTCATTCCCTCTTCTCTCATTTTTCTTCTATTTTTTCTCTCACTGGTGGTGCTCTCTGATTTTACAAGTGTGGTGATAAACGGAGAACGGTGAGAGCTTCATTTCGCACTTCATTTCTGCTGCATTCTACCCTCCGTTCCCACACAGTTCACCACACCATCTTCTAGAGCGCCTAGTGCGCTTTATAATAACAGTTGACCTATATCCCACCTGCTTACATGCCCTGATCTTATAGAGGATTTGTCACGCCAACTTTATTGTTTTTCGCGCTTTCACCAATTTTTGCATTTTCACAAATGGCACATACTTTGACAGTTTTGACACGTGCCCTACAAGACTGCCACCTACTCTATAAAGCAGCCTTCCTACCCTTTGCAGTTGACATGCTCTACAAAGTCAGCTACCAATTCTAGAAAGCCAATTATCTGCTCTACAAAATCAACTGCCAGCTTTCCAAACAGGCCACCCTGGGCCAACATTTGCATCAGTGGTCAAATCCACACTGGCTACAGTCCACTCCGGCGCCCATAGCCACTCCGGCAAATTGTTAGCTTTGACATTTGCCTACTCCGACAAATTGCCCCTCTTGCATTTGCCTACTCCAGCAATTGCCCACTTTGGAAAATTGCCCCTGCGCTATTTGCCGACTCTAGCAAATTACCACTACGACAATTGTCACTTCAGCATTTGCCTACTCCGAAAAATTACCACTCCGGCCTTTTGTTACAGCTAGTTTGTAGCACCCCGAATTTCACACAAACCTTGCACGATCTTCTGATAACACATCTGTTTGTTGAACTACCTACAAGGAAGTAATCAAATCCAATAAACTTCCCCTCATGACCTATGAGGGAATATTCGCCTTTACCCGGTGACCATTATTACCTGTCTTTCGATAGGTTCCCCTCAATTGGGATCTCGGGGTCGGCCTCTGCAAGCCTGAATAATACCCTCTTCCACTCCACAAATCCTGGAGTAGTCCCACTCCCTTTTGGCTTCTCCTCAACGATTAAATCATTTTCCCTTACACTACATCTTGGCCACCTCCTCTTGTCACATTGACCAATGCCCCCATTGGTTATCTTGGCATTATACTTGGCAACCCTAGCTTTCATCAGCTACCGACCTAATCTCTTACTTTCCCTTGCCACAATCGAGACGCCTTTGGTGAGTTTTCACCAACCATTTTCAAAAGTCGTCCTATAACCATGATCATCAAACTTTCCGATTGAAATCACATTCAACCTCAATTCCGGGAAAAGTCGCACGCCATTCGACACGAGCTTCTTCCCATTGGTTGTCTGCAAGCAAACATCCTTGATGCTAACTATCTTTGACGAACTACCGTTACCCATCTTTAATACCCCGTAATACCAAGGTGTAAAGCTCGTGAAGTGGGGCTCCCTCGAGGTCACAGGTGTGAGACACCGCTGTCCATTACCTAATTCGTCTCCTGGCTCGGTAGGCTCATTGATTCCCCCGCGTGGACAACCAAGAGGTCTCCGCAAAGAGCGATAGTGGCCCGATCATCATCATCATCATGATCCCGCCTTTCCTGACGCTCGCCTTCGCCCTCCTTCTCCTACTTCCTCTATGGGTAGTCCCGCCTCATATGGCCTTTTTATCACAATGGAGGCATATCTTCACAAGAAGCTTGTACCAGCCGTTGCTTCTGTTAGATTTGCTACCTCAATCCATCGATCTCCCACGTCCCCGACTGCTAGTCGCAATTAAGAGCCTCAACTCCTCCGGAAGCTCAACACTTTCCCTACGCCTTGACTCATTCATAAGTAAGGAAGCAATAACCTCATCCAGACTGAGTGTGTCTTTCCCGAACAGCAGCATTGTGACAATATGATCGTACGAGACTGGTAAGGATGTCGGCAACACTAACGCTTTGTCTTTCACCTTGATCTTCTCATCAAGGAGAGACATTTGCGTCAAAATCCGATTAAATTTGTCCAAGTGATTTTCAAAACTTTCCTCTTCCGACAGATGCAGGCCATGGAACTGCTTCTTCGTATGCAATCTCATTGTCAAGGACTTGAACTTTAAACCAACTTTCAAACTTCTTCGAAACCTCTGTTGGGTTCGACAAACCAATGACCTCCTGAAGAGTATTATCCACAAGACACAACTTGATCGTGCAATTAGTAATATTCCTCTTGTCTTACCACTCCTCCTCCGTCATATTACCCGACTTGTTTTCCTTCCTCTGAAATGTTTTTACCTTTCTTTTCGGACCAAAATATTCTTTGCCCTTTCTTACAAAAGGATGAAATTATTTTCCCATTAAACTGTTTCACACTAAATGGCACGTTTCTCGACATTGACACCATCAGATCTAAGGTTTACAACCAAATCTCTAATACCACTTAATTGCGTTCAACCCGAATATACCCGAATTCCTTGCCATCCGTTAGCCACCAAGAATGTGAGTACAAGAAACACAAGAATGTATTACGATTTTTGACGTGAAAAATCTTTTTCAACTAAGAAAAAAACCTCTAACAACCCACCCGAGATAGAACAAGAAAACAATCTCCAGAGTAAGGAAACTCACATTCCTCCTTCTCTCACTTTTTCTTCTCTCATTTCTCTCACTTATGGTGCTTTCTACTCTCTGATTTTACAAGCGTGGTGGTGAATGGTGAACGGCGAGAGCTCCCTTCCGCACTTCATTTTTACTTCATTCCACTCTTTGTTCCCATATGGTTCACCACACCATCTTCTTAAATGCTTGAATGCTTTATAATGACGCCTGCCCCATATCCTACCTGCTCACGTGCTCTGATCTTGCAAAAGATTTGTCATGCCAGCTTTATCATTTTTCACGCTTTCACCGGTTCTTGTGCTTTCACCAATTCCCAAGCTTTCACAGACGGCACATACTTTACCAATTTGGACGCGTGCCCTGCAAGACTACCATATACTCTGTAAAGCCGCCTTTCTGTCCTTTGCAGTTGGCTTGCTCTGTAAAGTCACTTGCCAACTCTAAAAAATCAACTACCTGCCTTATAAAATCAGCTGCCAACTTTCCAAACAAGCCATCTTGTGCCCGCCTCTGCATTTGTGGCCAGATCCACTCCCGTTGCAGTCCACTCCGGCGCTCAGAGCCACTCCGGCAAATTGTCCACTCCGACAGATTGCCCCTCCGACATTTGATTACTCCGGCAATTGCTCACTCCGACAGATTGCCCATCCGGCATTTGCCTACTCTGGCAATTGCCCAATCTGGTAAATTTTCCCAACGGCATTTGCCTACTCCGGCAAATTGTCACCCAAGCATTTGCCTACCCCGGCAAATTACCCCTCCGACTTTTTGCTGTAGCTAGTTTGCATCACTTTAAATTTTGCACAAATCTTACACGATCTTCTGATGACACATCCGTTTGTTAAGCTACCCACTAGGGAGTAACCAAACCAAACACTGCTTTCATTGAGTCGGGGCTCCTGCTTCGCATACCGGCGCAGCAGGATCCTACTCCATTTCGGGAGGACGGATTGTGCATTTGGCCGAATCCGACCACCTGAATCTATTGTAATTTTTTTTAAAAAAATTGTAATATAAATAAATTTGGATAGTCGAGTTCAACCAATGGTGCAGTCCGACTGTTCGGAATGAAGGAGTAGGATCATGCTTTGTGGGTACGCAAAGCAGGATTCTGAACTCCTGCTTGCATTCCCCTCGCTCATCAGAACTTTACACTTCATGCATATAAAAAAAAATCAGTAATATCTTTCGAAGATACAAATGGGTTGAAGTAGCTAACCTGATTTTTAAATGCCGACGGTATATCACTCTACTGTTCAATCAACAGAGATCTTCAACAAAAAAAATTCACCTCTTCTGCACTGAAAAACAAACCCCTAGTTCATTTCACAGTATACAAATCAAATACCGCGCGTAATGTCTCCTGAAAGATCAAACATTTTGAAGCTCCAAAAGTTCGTTTTCCTTTTCCAGAGAGACTGGCTTTTTTCTGAGACAAAATAAAGTTCTAGTTCTTTTTGCCCACCCAACAGATATAAGACCATCACTAACAGGGGTATATTTTTAAAATAGACATAGTTCGCCTTCAGATGACTACAGAGTTTTCATAATATAGGTATAGTCTACAGTGTCATCTCTTTCTTTTAATGGTTTACTCGACAATCTAATAATAATGCTTGGTTTGAAAAGCTATCTTTTCCATATGTGAAAAGATAAATTAAAGAAATAATCCAGAAGAGAATTTAAAGCTGAATAATGAGCAAAAATAAGACGACAAACCAGTACGACGATGTGATACAAATTGCACTCACCCATCCCTAATTCGCTAAACAGTCGATAATTTCCAGACATGACTAGAAATTACTATCAACAAACGGGAAGAAGGAGAGTACCAGGAGAGGTAGGGTTTTGACAGAGACCGCCACGTAAAGCCCAGATCTGAGAAGCGGAATAACCAAAACCAGAGCTCCAAAACCTGATGTATATAAAACTTAAAATTTATCTAAATTTAAAAATATAAGAAAAATTATAATTGAAGCAGATCGAGCTAGGCCAATTATTTTCTCTCATGACTATATTAAACAAAAATAAATAATTGTGCTTAATCTTATCAACAACACCCAGGTATAATATGAACACACTTTAATCAAATTTTAAAATATTTTTATACTACTTAGACCAACTCATTCCAATAATTCAATTTTGGATCGGTCAAAAATTTGAGTGCTCATTAGCTTAATCATCACCAACATAACACCCTTTCTTCGAAATTCGTTACAGATCGGCCATGGGACCTGATGCTGATTTTGACCTATTTATTTATTTATTTATTACATTTTTAACATTAAAAAAATAGGTTTTAAGATCTTTCATGCTAGCTACAGTGCCCTTAAAGATCTTTAATTTTTAAAACAATTTTCTGATGAATTTAGAAGATTAATAGATATCTTAATTAAAATTTTATTCACAGTAATGGTCATCTACAATGAAATTCGATTTCAAATGCATTGATTCTAATCATAGACACCACAAATAATAAAATCAAAGGATTTAAAATTTTCTTTTTGATAAATATTTTTAATGTCAAAATTAGTATATGTTTTTAAAAGAAAGTTACCATCCCCTTAAATTTAGCTGCAATCATCCTATGTCTATGCGGATTACCGAAAGAAGAACAGTTACAAGGGTTTTTCATCAAAATATTGGTTAATATTTATGGGGGTAAATTTGCTGACGACACGTTTAATTATTTAAATGAAATAAAGTATGAATAAAATAATTACTCTTACCTAATAGAATAGGATAAAAATAAGGTTAAAATTTTTATTTTTATATTTAATTATTAGAATAGAATAAATTAAAAATTAATATTATAATATTTAGTATGTAATAATAATATGATAAAGATTTATAGTAATAATAATAATAATGTTAGAATAATTATTGCTTATATGTAAGGAATAAGATGTGAATAAACAATACCAATAGCATGTGATATTTTTTATTTTTTAAGTTAGAGAAATAAATATTCCTCCGATAATACTTATTTTATGTTAAAAAGTAACTAAATAGTAAAATAAATATTTTATTAAAAAAAATGAGAATAAAATTTCTATCCCCACCAATCAAACATGCGTTTAATGTGGATAAAGTTAACGTTTTTGAATCCCTATTAAACATGGATGCAAAGATATGAGGGAGAGATAGCTATTCCATTTTTTCTTTTAATTTTCAATGGGATTTTCTACATTGCCCCTCCCTATAAATTAAGTCTTGTAAAATATTTATAAATTAGAGGTTAAAAGTTACCACAAAAAGAAAATTAATTGCTAATTGACTGCATTTTTAATCAAATAGATAGTCATTTTTTCTTTTAAAGACTTCTATATGACCTCGTTGGGTTATCCTATCAACACCCATTTCGTCAATTTTCTTTTCAAAAGTATCAAATACATTCCTCCAATTGGCCCATCGGGGACTGATAGTTAAAATTTACGATTAAATAGTGAATTGTCGTTTTATTGTTGACTTGATCTTTAATTCATTTTTCACGAGATAATAACTTTTTAGAATTAGATCGATAGTGTCATATCTTGAGACGATAGGCATTACGGGTCAATAGATTCTATTAATCTGGGTCTGAGGTGCACCTTTACCCGTTATACAAATTTCAATGGTGCAATCAATACCCTTTGAAGGCTCCTATGAATTTAACTAAAAAGATCTACAAAAACAATTGTTTTCCCCCCAACACTATCTTATACAAAGAATTTTGAAGTGTTACAATACGTACCAAGACATGCATAATTCTGTGACGGTCTGACTTTATTTCACTGTATAAAGCCACCACCAAGCCTAAATCATTGCCTTAAATAATAATAAAAAGGTGGATATAAATTTTTTTTTCTTTTACACAGAATTATTTGAGGCCGAATTGCATGAGATGGCGATTTCGATTTTAGATTTTAAACTAGGCCGACCAACATTAAGGTTAAACGGGCCTGATAGCCTGAGATGCTTACTAAACTTTTCCAATTTCATTATCCAAAAAGTAATCACGGAAACATGCTAACATATATAGATTCTTATACAGCGAAATTATTTTATAAGTCTTCTCAAAGCATCAAAAGGAAATAAATTAAACTCTTCATTGATTAGCTCCGGCCAGCATGCTACATCATAAGGCTCTACTCAACTTCGTCCTCCATAAGCCTCTCGTCATCTAAAAAGTGATACGAATGAGCTACAAAGCCCAGCAAGGTACTCACATGCAGAAAACAAAAACATACATATAGTCGGGTCAAAACAGAGTTTCATAACATAATTAGCACACGAAAATCATCATGTCGTTTCATCTTGATTTCTTATTCTTATTATCTTGTCTTTGAAAAATCTATAAAAATCTTTCATAATTCCTATCATCTTTAGGGACCGGACAACATCGACGACGGGTTGTGTGTAACCCCACAACCTAAAGCAGTATCCTCTTATTATGCTCCCCGAGACGGGAGATAATGCTTTTAACCCGACATGCAGGGCCATAGTCTAAAAGTTTTATGCAACCAAAAGGTTCTCTCCCGTGGCTCAGGAGGCAATCCTCGAGTGTCACTCCAATATCATTCATCCATATTTAACAACAAGCTTAATGAAAACTCGGTTCTTAGTTCATATCTTTTAATGGCCATCCATCATAGTTCAAAAGTCAAAAATTATAGAGTTCCACTTGCTGTCTGAATTAATATATATTTTTTGTTCTTAACTTTATCAGTTGAAGTCCGTATCATTTAATCATCTTAAAGCCGAAGTTCCTTTCTCAAAAGACGGAGTTCAAAAGCCGGAGCTCTTTTTAACAAAAGTCGAAATACAGAAATCGGAGTTCAAATTCCATTAAAATCTGAAGCTCTAAAAGTCTGAGTTCTTTTTCTTTTAAAATTCGAAACTCAAAAAGTCGGAGTTCTTTAAAATCAAAGCCGAAGTTCTAAAACTGGAGTTCTTTTTCAATAAAGGACGGAGTACATTTTCATCAAAAATTTGGAGCTCTTTTTCTTAAAAGAACGGAGTCGTTTTCATCAAAAATTTGGAGCTCTTTTTCTTAAAAGGATGGAATACGTTTTCTCAAAAAGATGAAGCTCTTTATAAAAGGACTGAGTACTTTTTCTTCAAAAGGACAGAGTTCTTTTTACTGAAGATTAGAATTCAAAGACCGAAGTTCTTTTTTTTTAAGTCCGAAATTCTAAAAATCGGAGTTCTTTAAAATCCGAAGCTCTAAAAATCGGAGGTCTTTTTCATTTAAAGTCCAAAGCTCTAAAATCGGAGTTCTTTTTCATTTAAAGTCCAAAACTCTAAAAAAATGAGTTCTTTAAAATCCGAATGTCTAAAATCGGAGTTCTTTTTCATTTAAAATCCAAAGCTCTAAAAAAAGGAGTTCTTTAAAATTCGAAGGTCTAAAACCGGAATTCTTTGTCATTTAAAGTCCGAAGTTCTAAAATCGGAGTTCTTTGTCATTTAAAGTCTGAAGTTCTAAAATCGGAGTTCTTTTTCATTTAAAGTCCCAAGCTCAAAAAAAAGTGTTCTTTAAAATTCGAAGGTCTAAAACCGGAGTTCTCTGTCATTTAAAGTCCGAAGTTCTAAAATCGAAGTTCTTTTTCTTTTAAAGTCCAAAGCTCTAAAAAAAGGAGTTCTTTAAAATCTGAAGGTCAAAAATCGGAGTTCTTTTTCATTTAAAGTCCAAAGCTATAAAAGCCAGAGTTCTTTGTTTCAAATTTAGAGTTCCAAAAAATCATAGTGATCTTTCTTTAAACATATAATTATCAAAGTTCATATAATTTGACAAATAAACATACTTTAGGCAGAACATTAGGAATATCAGGATTTCTTTTTAAACAT
>JAOVVI020019661.1:0-10059 GCA_028571085.2 Nepenthes alata | reverse complement strand
CTAAGTATTATTTTAAAAAATACACCATAATTTAATTATTTTATTAAATATTTTTCATATTATAATTTAAAACATTAAAAGAATAAGTATAACAATAACTCAATGATAATTATGAGTATATATAGCCTTTGGATTCTGGACTTTAGGGCATGTGTATATATATATCTTATTAAATTATTTAATGACATTTATTATATAATCATACCCTGATTTTAAATTTATTTAAGTCTAATTATTAATTAAATTAAAATATTTAATTATTAATTTGAGACGATAAGATGATAATTATGAGATGGATAATAAAATCTAAATTGTCCAATAAAATACCCACTAATTCTCTTTGGATTAATTTTTTTTTTTATGTAGGGACTATAAATTCTCACTTTAATAGGATAACCCAAGTGTTTACATTATTCAAAATTAATTTTTGCCCATTTCATAATCCAAAAAAGTGTCTTAGATACAATATTAAATGGAACTTTACTTAATATATACACTATAATTTTTAAAACTTCACCCTAAAAGACTTTGGCAGAGTAGAATTATTAATTATACTCCTTACTATATCTGTAAGTTTGAAATTTCTCTTTTCAACTATATTATTTTATTATGGTGTACCAAGTGTTATATATCAGATAATAATACCTCATTCAAGAAATTTTACAAATCAACCTTTCATTTATTTTCTTTTTTTTCTGTAATTACTGTAGTATTTTTTATCCCAATCAGATCTTATAATCTTAATTTATTTTTCATGTTATTTCTCAACTTCTAATATATAGCCTTTGAAAATATCTGATGTATCACCATTATTATTTAAAAGATAAGGATACGTATACCTTATATAATTATCAATATAAAATATAAAATATCTTTGACTATTAAAATAAAAAGTAGAAAAAGGTTCATTGATATTCAAGTGTATAATCTCTAGAATCTTTTGTCACTTGTAGTCATCTTGTTATTATGCTTTTCCTTTATATAATCTATACAAATCACAACCAATAAAATCAAGAGTTTATAAATTTTATCATTTACCAATTTTTTAATTTTTTTGGGTGGATAAAAGTTATAATCTCTAATACCATAATAAAGAGAAATTCTTATTCATAATTTAAAAGAAAAACAAATACTTATATGTAGGGATAAGTAATTATATTTTAAATTTTAAATATACTTTAAATTTAAATAAAATAGAGTTAAAATAAAATCCTTAAATAAATAAAAGTGAGGCCTTGAAATCAAAACTAAACTTTTAGAAAATTTAAAAACATAAAAGACATTTTCTAAAATTGAAACAAAACCATCATTTAAAATTATTTTTAAGTTCTTATTCTCGAATAGATATATAGTTTACTTTTTGTCAACTTTTTCATAATAAAAAATCTCACATAATATCTATAATATGAATCATAAAGCTCGAATAGATCTCTTCCATGAATTTTAGAAGATTTGACAAAAAAATAATTCATAAAATATAAAAGAGGTAAGATCACGAATGTATCAATTAATATCCACACATCCCAAAATTAAAAAAAAAAGTACTATTTTTTTCATTAAAATTGTCACATATAAGTATTAAAATATGAGAAAATATATCAATAAATGTTGTAAAAAAATATGTAATAACCAATAAAATGAAGCTAAAAAGTATAAACTTTATTTTATATTAACTAATGTCAATATAAGATGATAAATTATTACCCTTCTGTGGATAGAGATTACAAACATGAATAAACTTATGGTAATTTACACAATAAATCTAGTAAATTTATATATAAAGAAATAAGAGTCTTATGTACAATTATAATATTTTATTATGTACAATCTAATATTTTATTCTAATTAAACCATAAAAATTATCAACCTCCTTGTGGGGCTAAGTCACAAAAGGAATAATTTAATCATATTTAGATGGTAGTAATTTTGTTATAATTTATTATCATATATGATTATCTATCAAAATTAAGATGTTGTGACTATTCATAATAAGACATGATAATAATAATGTTATATCATCTTAAAAATATTTTCTCAAAATATATTCATCAGTAGATATATTTAATATAATTCAAGTATTATACCATCAGATCGACGAAGCATTGCAACAACCCGTATGAGCGTGAGCTCTCGGGTTCAAAACCATGACCAACCTTTAGATTTTATAAACAGGCATTGAATCCAAGATCTATTACATAATATATCTACTCAATCCCACAAATATGAATTATTCATTCTTATATGCATAAAATTATAAATAAAAACAAATTCAGTCATTCTTAAATAGACAGAATATGAGAAAAATAAATATGCATTACAAAGCAAATTTCATAGTATAATAATATAGTTATGTTTAAGCATGCATAAGATCCAAAATGTTATAATTATATAAACTATAGGTATACTTTGATTCTCTCAAAAGACATGAGCTATAGAAAATTATTTTATATCATGAACTTTATATGAAAATAAATATCATATACATATAACATAACAATATCAATTTTTATACTTAATGAGAAAATAAATCTCTCCACATGTATCTGAAAACTTGAACTAGTATGTATACATTATACGTAACAATACATGTATTGAACGTATATTTATTTATACTTAACCATGTATAATTTTTGTGACCAGAACAAAGAATAGGTTAGTAATATATAAATATATTTTAGGCTATCTACAATCTTATTTTATGGCTATACCAATAGATATAGGGGTCCCATGTATATAACTTAGGCTTAGGCTAGGGACATTTTCATTTTTTTACTTAAAGTCTCTTCATATTTGTCCCATCAAGAAATACAAGTAGCAACCTCTATCAATAATGCTAGATATAAACCACATTTAATCATCCTAATTTAATAGAATTTAATCATTTTTAATTTCTAAAAATATGAAGGGCTGAATTGATAGTAGATTTTTGACAATCAAATCTAGCTACTAGTGCTTGATCATTTGTTTGCTGATCATTTATTTAAAAATAAATAGGCTAAATTTAAATAATAATCCTTTTTATTTTTTTAAAAAATAGAGTCTCCCATAATGTTCAATTTTTTATTTTTGTAGCTTCATATTTTTAATTACATTCATAATTAATTATGAACTAAAATTACATAGACCTTTGCTACAACTTTATTTAGATCGTACAGATTTTTTTAATGTTAGGTTAGACAGATAATACCATATAATAATTATTTAATTAATTTGAACTAAAATTATATATAATATGAAATGAATATTAAAATATACTCTAAAATAAGACTTTTAAAAAGTATGTAATACTGAAATTTTTGGAAGAAAAACTCTGCTTTTGAGTAATAATTTTAGCAGCAAGGAAGATCAACCTGCAAACACAAGGCTCGAGGATGAGAACATTATATAAACAAAAAGTTTTATATATTTTAATTTCAACTAAATATTTAAAAATAAATATAAATTAATTAATTACTAACTGTAGAAAATATATTATTGTTACTGTTTATTTACTATTGAGCTAGTTATTGCTATTATTATTTTGTTAATATTGTTAACATTAATATAACAGTAATATTTAGTTAGAATGCTTTGAAACAAACTACTAAATTATTTTTAAAAATAAGGTTATATTATACTTTATTTTATTTTATATAACAGTAAAATTTTGATGGTAATATTCTATTTTAATTAAAAAATACATTCTAATATTTTAAATTATATAATTGATTAAAAAAATAATAATATATAATCCCAAGTAAATACTTAACATATTTAAAAAAATCTTACACCTGACATTTCTAAGTCTACCAACTTCTTCAGAAACATGACCTAAAGCTTGGTCAAGCCTAGCAACTTAGCATAATAATACTAAAATAATTATAACCATATATGAAGTTATAGTTGCGGACCACGGTAGCTATAAAGAGGGACTATAGTTCAATTATGTTGTCTTTTTTGTTACTCTCTTTTATTTTTTATTTTTTTAAATATTATATTTTAGGACCAAAATAAGGATTTATTTATTGAGCAACTAGAGGTAGTAGGTATAATAGTATGAAAAGAAAGAATTTAGGGTTATTGCTTCACTTAATTTCACCCATCTATTTGAAAAATAGAGGACCAAAATTTAATAATTTGTGAATAATAAAATATTTAATTGAAATCAATTACATTGATTTTTTTAAAACAAATAAATTTTTGTTTCAATGATAAGAGTTTAGAGAGGTGAGAATATTTCGCCCGTAAGATACACAGCCGTATTTATTTTGAAAATAAAATAGAGAAGATATTATAATCTGTTCTATTTAAAGAAGATTAAAGTTAGATTCGGGTTAAGCGCAGATCAAATTTAGATAAAAATTTATAATTATTAAGGTAGAGCTGTTGGGGATTGTAGTGGTGATCCAAGACTAAAATCATAACCATGTTTATCCATAATTAAAATTGTGCTGGTTTGAGTCAACCTATGCACTTTTTTTAAGTATTTTTATTTAAAAATTTATATTTTATAAAAAATATTTTAAGATAAAATATCATAGAAAATATATTATTTAGATTACAATATCATTTAAGTATTTTTAATAAATAATTTGCCTACGGTGATAATTTTTTAAATTTAATATTTATCAAAAATAAATATTTATATTTAAAAATACTTATAATTCAGTCTCGATCTGTCCCAACTGGTTTTATTTCACCCACAGTCATGCCCAACTCAAAAAATAATTGGCATTTAATTTCTTAATTATGTTAGTCCATAATATTTGCATATTTTAATCAAATCTTATAAAATTTCATATCATTTAAACGAGTCAAATAGACCTATTTGATTAGGTCTAGTTCAATTGCATAATTAAAAAGATCACCACAATCAATTCACAATATCATCCGATAGAAATCAATCCATATATTTTAGTGATATTTACTTTCTATTTATAAAAAATTATTATATCAACCATATGTCTTTTGATAAATAGATTTGGGGTTTCGGATTTTAGCCCAAATAAATTATTTTGGATATTGAAGGACGACGACATTTAATGAGAGCTTCTTCTTAAAAAAATAACAAGAAAATTCCAAATCCAATATATTTCTAAATTTAGTAATATTTAATATTATGTCAATATAGTTAATTATTAAAACTCAAATATTTATAAAAGAACAATATTATTTGTACATTTGTCTTACAAATATCAGAATAAATTACGACGAAATATTGGTGTTACATAGTTATATCATTTTTATGTGCTCTTTTGTAGAATTTAAAGATCAAGATTTATTTTAAAAATATTAATTTTAAGTAAATTAATTAATTATCGAGACTAATTACAAATTTAAGTCAAAAATTAAGTATTGGATGAAAGTGAGCTGGGTTTAAGTGGCGCTTAACATATGCTTGAGCCAAAGATGAATATATTTGTAGTAGAATTAATGCGCCTGATGTGCGCATAATATGCCCTCTTGCGTATTTGTTTCAAAATATCGATCCTTATAAACACTTGTACACAAGTATGATTTAGGCATCACATCGAATGTGTACCTGATGGGCACATATCTGATATTTAAAAATATTTATAATTGATTTTACTCAATTTTTTTGAGGTTTTAAGAGAAAGAAAAAATAGAGAGAATAAGAGAGAGAAAAAAATAAAATATAAATTTAAAGTAAAATCTAAGTAACGCCAAGTCAATCTTTGGTAATTTTATACGAAGATAAGTACAACTAAACTCTTTTTTTTTTTCGGATCTTTTTTGAAATCTCTCTCTATATAATTTTTTAAAAAATATCAATGCATGTAAAGCTTTCTTATTTTATTTGATTTTCTCTTGCATACATGTCAATTTATTTTCACTTCATAAAATTTTAGAAAGTTTATTTCTTAAATTTATGCAAAACATATTAAAATCTTAAAATCTTTATTATTGCATGTCATTATTCCTTATACGTATATTCCTGCATGTCATTTATTTACAAGTAAATTAATAAAAAATTTCATTTTGATTTTGATGAAATTGAATTATTTTTCCAACTTGAAAAAATAATTGTATATCTGTATTTTGACATAAAATTTTTAAAGTCGATAAACTAAAGATTATTATAGAGAATTAACGAAATATATTTAAAAATATCTAATATATTATTTATAAATTAAAAGTCAAACCTAACATCCACATATTAAAAAAGTGATATTTGATATTAACTATAGGGAATAATATGTGGTTGGCTCACCCACTATTTATGGATAGTAGCGTATGGCCTTTAGATATGTAAAAATATTTATAACTAAAATTTTGATATTTAACTCTTATTAACAAAGTCATTACTTATCCTTAAACCTTATATATTTAGAATATTTTATTTTATTTTTTGTGATTACATTAAATTTGGCTTGTTCAACGTATGTATATTTGTTTAAAAGTTTTACGTGATTTATCATAATTTTGATTTTATCGACATCTCAGTTTATAATCATAAATATTCTCTTAATATGTTTATTTGTTATATTTACATATATAAATTTAAAAATAATATGACGGACCGTATTTCTACCAAAAATTCGGTAAAATTTTGTCTATAAAATGGACGTCCGTCAAATATAAAACCTATACAATATCCACAATACATATACAACACATACACAGGATCTCAACTGTCACAAATGAACGTGTGATGCCAACGTCATAACTTCAAATACAACGTCGGTTCAGACGATATACTATTAGATACCAAACATAACCATAAAACCTGCAGAAGCTACTATATCCATCAATATACAACAGAATTAAGCTAGAAATCCATCAATATAATACAGTTACATCGATATATATAAGTGTATCTAATATAATACAATGTATTCCAAGACATATAAAATATCATAAACTAAGTCCAAAAGCTCTGCAATGCAAGATCCGCGGCCTATCCTACTCCTACGGCTGACTCTATCTCATCTGGTATAAAAGCATGTTCATCTGAAAGGAAGAAGAAGTAAGGGTGAATAAACAGTTGAGCAAGTATATCATAAATAAATAATCAACAATATATATTCAAATGAAACATGAAATATGATGGAGGCATTATAAGAGGATACGTGAAAATATGAAATATAATTTAATACACTTTTTAGGATTTACATTAATCTTTACGGATCAGAGTCGGTAAACCTTACTAACTCAAGGTGCGAAAGAATGAGAAAAGGATCATGATAACCTCATGATCTAAAGTCACATGCTCCTATTATTTACCCGGAGGTGGGCCAAACAACTCACATATACCCCTATATCCCCTGGGGTCCAGAAGCAGACCTCGTCTTTCCACAATAATATCCTAAAATTTGCTAAAAGTATCACCCACTACAATGCGTGATCAGGACAATATTTGAGTCTCCACTGTCATACCAATGGCATGCCAAGAGATATTATCCTCCAAAATATGAATTTGTGGTCCTGATTTCATGATTTCTTATTTTTTTGAGTGAAGATCCACCCTATTTCTTTCACAATATCTCCATTCGAGAGAATAAATTAATCATATAACCAATTGTAAAACATTTCTCCCAATACTCGCATACTTTTATCTTGCTTTCGGATTTAAATTTTTTCATGACTTAATTTATGTACATGAACATCGTAAGGCATCGGAAAGAATAAAAATTCCTACCACCGAGAGACAAATATAAGTTTAGGGGCTTCCGAATAACGTTTTCTTTACAAACGGATCACAAATATACTTTTTCAGAGCATATAAATATATATATCTAAAATACCATACAAAACTAGAAAGTACAAAAATAAGAAGAATATAAGTTCACCAAATAGACTACTTACTTGTCTAAGATGTGAGCAGAGCTACAAATGGAGCCACAAGGCCGTCTTTAGGTCCCTTGTCGACGGATGTGAGAGAAATGCTAGAAAGGATGTGAGAGAAGAATATATATATATATATATTGTATGAATATGTGTAAGAAAAATAAATTGAAGGTCATAAAATCATTAACTACATGTAAATTTTTTAAAATGTCTAATTTTTATTAAATACAATCCAAACCATGATTTCATACAAACCGTTCCATATATGCTATTATTCATAACATATGAATTGCACTTATAATATCAAAATATGTAAGGCGTCTATAAAGTATAAAATCAAAAGAACCATATTGAAAAAAACATATGAAATCTTCAAAATATTAAAACATGTCAAAATATAAGAGTTAAAAATTAATGACTCGTATACTGACTAATCAAAAAAATAACTTTAAAGAACAAATTACTTATATTCATTGTAACCTCGCGCTGATACATTGTTATTCAAGACCCATAGGGGGCTTTCTACATTACCCTATTGATGAAATTAAATATCACTTTTTTACCCATAAATGATATGTGTATTTTTAAGTACACCTAATATACTAAGATATATTTGAATATAAGCCATTAATTTACTTACAATAGTTTTTATTTATTAAATAAAAGACTCTATAATAAATATATAAAACTTTTTGCTCTCTAAAAAAAGTATAAATACTTATCATATTATAAAATAGAGCCATCATCAAATATTTATATAAAAACAGTATATAAGGTCAAATACTCAAATATTTCATGATTTTTATTACAATATTTGATTATAATAACATGATCCTTTCAAATACATATGTATTCAATGAAAATAAAGAACATTTTTAAATATTCAGTAAAATTTAATAAAATCTAAAAATATTTAATGAAATACATATGCATGCAATAATACTTAAAAAAGAATATAAAGAGTAACATGTATATATTTAAACAAATATCAATAAAAAATTAAAAAAAATTAAAAATAGACCAAAAAATAAGTATAAAGGTACTTAATTTAAATCTCAAATTTACTATTTTTGTTGCATAATAGTTTCAAAGTTCCATTCATTCACATTCTCTCTCTTCTTCTTTCCATCATTCCATTTTTTTCTCTTTTCTCCCCCTTTTGTCTGCATGAATGATAAAAATCGGGCAAATAAAAACATATATACCAAAATCGTCACACAAATATAGGCCAAGCATGTATTAGGTGCTATGCTTAACCATATGCATATACAAGCACTACATCAAGCACACATTAAGCACGTAATAGTTTTAAAATCTCATTCCTTCATTTTCTCTATCTTCTTTGTTCTCTAATTCCCTTATCTTTTTTCTCTCTTATTTCCTTTTTTTCACATGAAGGACAGAAATTAGGCAAAGGGAAACTTATGTACTAAAATCAATGCATGATTACCGGCCAAGTGTGCATCATGCTCTATACTTAGCCATATGCACGTATAAGTACTGCATTAAGCACACCTCAGATGCAATCCATTCTGCTCAAATCATGTACAGGTGGCCCATATGCGCCCCTCAAGTGTAGAACTATTGGCAAAATTACATATGAAAATGAGATAGATGCCTATCATGTTAGACATAATTTGGGCTGAAGCCCACATATCAGATATTGAACATAAATTTCTCACATTTATTTTTTTAAAAAAAATTATATTATATAGTTATTTTTTATATTAATTTGATATATAATAATTGTAAAGTTATAGACATAAATTAAAAAATTAGATATTAAAATAGAAATAATGAATATCGATTAAAAGTAAAATTTTAACAATTGAATAACGATATTTGCATTCGTCCACCAAAATAGCTTCCCTACGTAAATATTGTAGGTTGAGGATACCATTTTTATCCAATCAACAAATATCTAATTTATTTAATTTTTGACAACAAGTAATAAACTTATAATGGAAAAAAATATTTAAATTGTTTTCTAAGATAGAGTTTTTAGCTACCGCATTCATATTATAATATGTCTCGTAAAATGTTTATTTAGCATGGCATTTTAATTGTGTAAACTTCATACCCAACGAAAAATAAAGAATAATATTAAATAATAAAATTAAGAGTAAAAATTTTAAAAAGTAAATGTTAAAATATTTATGATTGTTCTTCCAATTAATCCCCCCTCCCAGCTTTAGCTAACAAGGTCTTTTTAACATCAATCTTACAAATTAATTATGTAAGGACACATATAAGTCACATGAAGCTTTTTAA